>WBNM01010403.1:81176-136397 GCA_013399055.1 Ramphastos sulfuratus | reverse complement strand
GGGCGGGCAAGCGCCCAAAAGATGGGAGGGGGAAAAAATTAAAATTTAAATGCAAAACACAAAACGAAAGCGGCGGAAGCAGCGGGAGGGGAGCCGGGCGGCTGCTGCGAGGTGCGGGCTTGTGTGAGGGCGCGGGTCCGTGCGTGCTGCCAGCTCCGCATTCCCAGCCCCTCCTCGCCTCCAGTTCAGCGGCGGCCGGAGGGAAAGCACCAGCCGAGGAGGAAGGTTGCCGCGCTGCCAATCATGGCTGAGGAGGATTGCTCCGGCCCCCCTCCGAGCACGCAGCTCCACACACACCCCACGGCTCTCGCAACACCCCTGACACCTCCCTCCACGACACGCCCCGCATCCCCCGCGGCGTATCCCACATACACCGCGCACCCACCCATGCGCCTCGCAGAGTCCTGCCCTCCAAATCCACCCACCCATCAAAATCACACTTGTATCCCACATCCGCCCTAGTTGTACCCCACCATNCCAATACAGAAGGCACCGCCATCATCTGACCCCCCACTCTGAGCACAAGCACATCATGCTACAGCTCTGCTGGGCTTTGTTCCTAGAGGCATTTGTGTCCACAGAAACAGCTCCACTACAGCATATACTGGAAAGCAGGTATTCGGAGATGAGCTTCGAGATTCATTTCCAAGAAGAAATCTGTATGTCTTATAATGTGCCCCAGGCCCTCTGGGAGAGGCATGGTAGAATGTGGAGGATTATAACAGCCCAGACACTGCATTTCTTCATCTTTCAAAATCCCCTCTCTCCCTCTCTCTTATTTGCATGGCTCATAGGATCATTTGAAAGCATGTAGCAAAAAAGCAGCAAGAAATTCAGCTGTGCAAAAAAGTACCCTTCTCTCCTTATAAGGCCTTATCAGTCAGATATCCCCAGGACAGGAGGAATGTAGTTCAGATGGGACAGGAATAAAAATGGAAAACTGGTCACCTAAAACCCATATCTAACTTTCATGTAACAAGATGTAGTCCTCACAACGGATCCATTCCCAAGGGTATTGTCAGCCCAGCTCTGTCGCTGTCAGGACAATGCTGTGAGCCCCAAACATAATCAGCAGAGGTTGGCTGTAGTAAAAGCAACAATGGTCTTGTCCTCATTTTTCTAACAAGCTCCCACCAGAACCAAGACAAGACAGCCCAAGAGAGGGTGTCTCACTTCCTATGCCTTTTTTTTTTTTTTAAATCAAGGTCTTGTCATTTCACTCATCTAAGTTCAGGTTGCCACTCGAATTCAATTCCTTGGAAGCAGGAGGAGATTCTCATTGCATAACTGCCAGGGCAAGAAAAAAATCAAAACAGCAGTGCTCACAGCTCACTTTTCCTCCGTGCTCCTCAAGGCTGCCTGGGCGTTAAGTCTTCCAGAAATTGCATTGACCAGGGCACTCTATTAGCCTCTCCCTGTCCTCACCCCAGATCTGACTGTACCCTGAAATATTTATAGTCTAATTATTATTTGAATGAGAGAGATTTCATGGAGCTGAGAATCCCTGGCACTGTGGCTACCACGGATTTCCTGGGACCTGAAGAGAGAGAACAGCCTCTAACGGCACTTGAAGTTTCCCAACTTAGGTTCATTAGTAACAAGCACTTATCATGTTTAACATTAAGCAGCTTCTCCACCCTTGGGGCATCGTGTTTCTCTACGAGAATAACTGGAACGTTAAGAAGCCACCAAACTCACAAACTTGAGAGCCAAAAGCCCCATGAAATCTTAAATCCTTAAATTGTGTGCAAGCTTCCCCATGAAGATAGGGGTTTAATTATTCTCTAAGTGCTACCAGCAGTTCCAACTGCAGCAGCGCTGAGGAAGCCGCTCCTGTGCCTGGCCCCGACCCCGCAGGATGGGAGCTCAATGGAAGGATGTTTACAAAGTCAAAAGGCACCAAGTACCATGTGGGAAACTCCTCTGCTTTCCAGCCCAGGGAAATCACCTTTCTGGACCGCGGCTGAGGAGCACTTGCAATGGCTTTTGGCACCGCTACTGCTGACATCGCCTTGGCAAAGGGGGGTTACCCGGCGGACAGGTGGGAAGCGGTCCGCTCCGTCCCCTCTCCGCAGGTAAGTGACGGTCAGGACCTTGCCAGGGCACCCCCCGCTGCCAGGATGCTCTCGGGAAGACGCCCGCAAGCCCTCAGCCCAACGTGAAGGGCAGCCGCCGCCGCCGAACGTCTCGGGGCACCTCCCCGAGCCTGCGGGGGGAGGGGGGGGCTTACCTTCCGCACCCCGCCAAAGCCGTGCTCCGCTGCCACCCGCTCGGCCTCCGCCTGGTCCCCGCTGTGCAGCTCCACCAAGAAATGGTTGGTGTAGATGGTTCCCCGGGCCGGGGCACCGAGGAAGAGCAGGACGAGGAGGATGAGCAAGGAGCCCCGCAGCAGCGGCGGCCCCGCCGGCATGGCCCCGCGCTGCGCGCCCGCGGAGGCACCGCCGCGCCGCGGGGAGGGCGGGCGGGCGGGCAAGCGCCCAANCCAGGGTGGGGGCATCCACAACCTCTCTGGGCAACTTGTTCCAGTATGTCACTATCCTCATTGCGAAGAATTTCTTTCTAATATCCAATCTCAATCGACTGTACTCAACCTTCAATCAGAGATTCACAGATCACATTGGCTTAGAAGAGACTCTCAAATGTCATCTTGTCCAACCGTCCAAACGCTTGCAGTGAACACCTCCAACTAGATCAGACTGCCCAGGGCCACAATGAGTCTGATCTTGAATGGATCTGGGTGGGAGGGGGCCCTCAACCATAGCCCTGGTTCCATTGGAACCATTCCAATGTTTCACCATTCTTATTTTAAAGAACTTCCTCCTTATGTCCAACCTAAATCTACCCTACTCCAGTTCAAAACCATTGCCCCCTGTCCTACCACTGTCACAACAAGCACTTGTAAAAAGCACCTCCCCAGCCTTTTTGTAGGTCCCCTTCAGATACTGAAATGCAGCTATAAGGTCTCCCTGGAGCCTTTTCTTCTCCGGGCTGAACAACCCCAATTCTTGCAGCCTGTCTTCACAGGAGAGATGTTCCAGCCCTCTTATCATCTTGGTGGCCCTCTTGTGGACTTGCTCCGATAATTCTCAGAAAAGACCTCTCTCTGCTTACTATGGAACTCAAATGAAGCCAGAGTCCTACCAAGTATAAGAACAAATACAGGTGACTGTAGAGTTAGCAAACCCCACACAGCTGGGGCCAGCTTCTCTTCTCAGCCCAGTGACTGCATCCCTCTACTGGCTGGCTGCACTGGCTGCTCACAGGGCAATTGGCAATGTGTCACCATCCCTCTTCTTGCAGAACCCAAGAGCCAGGGAGGTGGTCAGGCAGTCCCAGGAGAAAGTGTCAGGATCTGGCCCCCTTACACTGCTCTGAACACTGGTCTGCACTGCCAAGCTGCTGAGCAGTGCAGTGGCAGTCAGGAGTGTGGACTTTCTGAGCAATCCTTAAACATGAGTTTGCAGAGAAATATCTGGCAGGAAAGCACCTGGATATTCCTTGTGATGAGACAGCCAAGGATGGGGAGTGTTTGAAGCACTGGTGGGAGTTCAGAGGTGGCAGTACCTAAGAGAATGGGAACTCGGTTCTCTAAAAACAAAGCTGCCACCTGCAAAACTCCAAGTGGAAAAGGGTAGAGAACATGCGAGCTTACATCAAGGTATAGTTTAGCTTATTCCTGCAGATATGTTTGTTAATTTGTCATACCAAAGGTTAATCCTTTGATAGATCCTTGAATGGTCTCCTGGGAAAGACTCAGGACAAAGAAAACATGGAAAGTAAGTACTGCCTTTAAAACAAATATGATACTTTTACAGTAATCTGTTCTACAGATGGCCAAATGGAATACAGAACTTAGATCAATCTAGGAAAGCAAAGGAAAACAACTGAGATCAGCAGGGACACTCTTCCTCCATTATCCTAAAAAATTACAGAAGAGCTCATTGCATGATTGTCAATCCAAATGAACATTGCTTTATGACAAATTATTGATTTCCTTCCTCTGGATAAAAGAAAATCCCTATACAAACAGAAGGGAAATGGTAACTTGGGAGTCTCATTCAAAGCCTGTTTAAATCAGCAGAAGTGCTGTAAATGAATGACTGATGTTAAGGGGAAACAAAAAAATCAAACATGAGGGAAAAGTAAAACATTTCAAATGGCACAGCAATAAAGGAAAACATCTTTGTAGCATCATTAAGAGACTGTGTCAATAGAATCCAACTTTTAGATGCCTGTTCTCAGCACAGACAGTTATTAAACGCAACTTCATGTTATTTTTTTAAGCCAAATTGTTTGTTTTCATCAATATTCAGCAATATCTCTCCTTACAGTATCTTTGCCAGTGTTAAAGCAGATCCTACTGCACTATGTGTTTCCAGGTGGCTTGGTGCCTCTGAGACTCAGTAATACCTACTGGGTCAGTAATACCTGCTGGCAACTGATTAACAGCTGATGGAGGCCCTACTGGGTTTCATCCACAGATGTCCTTCAGGATCAGAAACTAAAGGATTGGGAAAAAAAAAAAAAAAGCAGGAGAAAAAGATTTCCTCTACTTGAAACACTCATCTATGAAAATACATATAAGCCTTTCTTTCCCCAGAGGTCTTCCCTTAGTTGACATGACAAAAGCATAGAATTAACCAGGGTGGAAAAGACCTTTGAGATCATTGAGTCCAACCTATCACTTAATATCTTTGAATTAACTAAACCATGGGACTAAGTCTCCTTTCAAGCACCTCCCTGGACAGCCCATTCCAACAGCAAATGAATCTTTCTGTGAAGAACTTCCTAACGTCCAGCCTAAACCTGCCCTGGCACAGCCTGAGACAGTGTCCCCTTGTTCTATCACCGGTTACCTGGGAGAAGAAACCAACCCTTACCTGGCCTCTTTCCATTTTGTTGCCAGTCCATAGAAACAGGACTACCAATAAGAAGAACACTGAAGGCAGCCCTCCTGGCTCCCTCGAACCAGCACAACAAGGTCTTGCACACAATCAGGAACCAGGACCATGACACAGGTCTGGACCATGACACAGATCTCCTGCCATCCCCAACTGCCAGATGACAGTACCCCTTTGTAAGCTGGTGCTGCTGAAAAGCTCTCTGCAGAAACAGCGTAGTGCTGAGGAGATGGCACAACTGATTCTAGCTTACAAACCTCAGAAGAGAGCTTTGATTTGATGGTTCTGTCTATATGATGATCTTTAATGGGGGGGGGGGTGGTGTTTAAAAATATTAAATTGGGAAAAAATGGGTTAAGAAGTCAGATCTGTGTAACACCAAAAAGAGAAAACTCAGTCCACAGAAGGCATTTAAAGAAAAATGGTCATTAAGAGTTGAATATAGAAATTTAACACTAGACCAAGAGTTACAACCTAGTGCTTCAGGTAAACTGCAGGGCTTAGTATTAGTTCTTGCTTCTGGTCTGTAATCCTTTGGGGTTTTTTGTGGTTTTGTTTTGGGGTTTTTTTTGTTTGTTTTTTTTTTTTCTTAGGGTACCAATCTTGAGTTAAAAATCAAGTCTGATCTACTACAGCTATGGTGAGATGTTCCAATGATTGCTTACAGTCATTTGTTGAAAGCTGTAACTCTGTCTTTAAAGTACCACTTGGTCCTGTATTGAATTCTAAGTATTGTTTTATTAATTTGTCCATGGAATGACAGCACTTTTTTTAACTTTTCCTCCTCAAATGGCTGCTTTAAGGTTGTGCTGACAGATGTCTGAGTCTTTTTACACAGGGCATGTTTTCCATTCCTTCAACCATTCCCATTAAACTTTTTTTACTCCTTAAATTATGAACCATAGCTGTGTGAGGTATTTTTTTCAGCAGAGTAAATGGCTGTTACATCATATAGATAGAACAAAAAGAAATGGTCTGAAATTGTGCCAGAGGAGGTTCAGATTGGATATTAGGAAAAATTTCTTTACTGAAAGAGTGGTCAAGTATCAGAATAGGTTGCCTGGGGAGGTGATGGAGTCACCATCCCTGAAGTCATTCAAGAAATGTGTGGACGTGGCACTTTGGGACATGGGTTTAATGGCCATGGTGGTCTTAGCTTGATGATTGGACTCGATCGTCTTGAAGGTCTTTTCCAACCAAAACAATTCTATGATTCTCTTTCTATTCTTACAGAGTACCCAGTATTTCACTGGCCAAGGATTTAGTTTCATTTAGTCTCCTTACCACTGGGTCTCCCTGATGGACAGCAGGGTACCCTTGCTGACTTGTACACCTCTTGTCTCACTTGAGCCCTCTCCAGGACCAGCACTCTGTAGGACAGGTTGCTGTATCTAGCATGGCCAGTGATCTTGGTCCTTAGATATCTGTTACTCTACATTGCCTAAACACACATCATTTACTTGTGTGCAGCTTTCCAAACAATCCAGATGACTCAGCACTCCTCTCTTTTATAGTTTACAATCTCCTCCTTTAGCACACTTTCCTTTTCAGTAATGAATTTACAGTGATGTACTGGATTTAGCAAGACCTTCCAGAGATTGTTCTTTGGCCCCAGTCATCTGGAACCTCTCCAGAAATAAATCAACTTCAGCAGTGATTCCTACTTTGCAATTACATTTAAGAACCTAGGATTTAATCAGTTTTTAGTCTGTTTCATAAAGGCCAATTTGATTCTGTATCTAATTTCTTCACTGACATGTCATGCCATGTCCAGATACGTTGTCTCTCAGATACAATGCCATAGACATGACAGATCAAAAAACCTGCATTTATTAATTTCTTTGAAACTTCATCAGTTGGTCCAGTAAATGAGACCAAGATTCCTCATAAACTTTGGCTCGTCTAGTAGAAGATGAACAAACTACAATTATTTTACAACAAGTAGCTGACCTTTAGTATGAGGTCAACAAAGTATTGAAAGAGACCAGTATGGCAGAGAAGGTTTTAAGAATTCATTTCCTTGTGGTGGAAGTCAACCAAGTCATAGAATCATAGAGGAAGAGACCTCTAGAAGTCATCTACTCCAACTTCCCTGCAGTAAGCAGGGATATCCCCAACTAGGTCAGGTTGCTCAGATTCCCATCAAGACCTGGAACATCTCCAGGGATGGGATCTCCACCACCTTCCTGGACAACCTGTTCCTGTGTTCCACCACTCTCATAGAAAAGAGTTTCATCCTAATGTCCAATCTAAATCTACCCTTCTCTAGTTTAAAACCATTGCCCCTTGTCCTAGTGATATATGCCCTTGTAAGTAGTCCCTCCCCAGCTTCCTTGTAGGCCCCCTTCAGATACTGTAAGGCTGCTATAAGGTCCATGTACAAGATTAACATTGCTTTTATCTTTAATCTTTGGTCCTAGCAGATGTGTGAGCAGTAACATTCTGAAAAGCTGGAAACAGAATATTGCAATAATCAAATTTACATGTTATGAGAGAGTGAAACATGGCAGCGCCCTTTTTGCACAAGTCTGAGTCTCTCTTGAAACTATCTTTCTGAAAGTGTGAAATTAGCACATAGCCATGCTTCCAGTGAAATCTGGAGCAAGCCCAAGGATTATACTTAACATTTGGAGCAACAGAAACAGGACTAAAAAGATATAAGTAGAAATTTATAAAGGAAATAGCTGCATGAGTAGTTAAAAAGCCCGCAGTTGAAAGAAAGTGAAACAGTATTGTTTGACAACCTTGCTTAGAAGTTACTGGGACAGGGAATAAATAGATCTGTTTGAAGAAAAGTAAGAACTAAAGCTTATATTCTCTGCATATGTACAGTATTTAAAAAAAAGGAAAAAAAAAGAGTGAAATACTATCAGGAATTGTCACAGTGTGGACCAACTCCCTGCTAGGAATTGCTTGAGTGGGCCAACTCACTGCTCCCAGTTAGCTCACTTCAGCTTCAAGAGTAAAGTAATTTCAGAAAGATTCCAAAGAAAGCACTCTAATGATTTATTAGCCTTGCTGTGGATCATCTTGTGACAGTGTGTAAGAGCAAGCTTTATCCTGTTTTGTTTTGATAGGGATTGGACAATATGACCTTTGAGGATCTCTTCCAACCTGATGCAATCTGCGAGTCTGTGATACCAAGCAGCATGGCTGTGGAGAAAGCAAAGAAGAAACCAGAGCAGAGGAGTTAAGATGGAACAGAGCTACCATTGCTTTACTTGAGGCTAAATTGCCAAATCAGCCATGGCTATCTTAAAGAGGTTTTCATAACACACATCTGGGTCATTTGAGCACAATGGTGGAAAAAAAATAAAACCAACCAACCAAAACATTAAAAAGCATTAATTATTGTAGCAGACTGACAAATCTAAGCAAAGGCAATATTTCTGTGCAGAACTTCTAGATTAAAGAGCCTGGGATACAGTTAGATGCTTTCAAGGTCGCTTGCCCTATTTAAAAATGCTCATCTGAACATTTTCACTGCTTTATACTACTGAAATATTTTATTACTGTTACAAAAGCATTAACAACGGCAATGGTTTTTACAGGCACATGAGAACCACTTTGTATCTAAGGTATGTGAACTCAGCAAAGTTGGCAATTACCAGGCACAGGAATTAAGACCTAAAATGAAATATTCCATGTCATCACAGTGTGGGATTGCATGGACCTTTCAAGCTTTAACAGCTCTTGAAGACTGAAAGCCTTATATGCAGTTTCTAGTTGCTAGACTTAAAGTTGCAGACGGAATCCTCTCAATGCACATTTAAATATCCAAGTATTATGCTGGAAAGTGTCAGAGCGAAGAGGAACAGTATGGACTAATTTAGAGACATGATAATGCAAATAGTAAAGAAGAGGATAAGAAATGTTTTTCCTCATCCATTGACTGCGGGCCAGTTGGCCAAGCAAAGAGGATGGGAAAAGGAAAGGTGTAATTTCCTCCTGAAACAGTTTTGATTTTCTCTTGTTTATTACATCCAGATAAGGAACAAAGAGTCTGGTTAGCAACAAGGTATCTGACAGGCAGAAGGTGAAAACTGTTGCTATAAACAGTGAAAGCAATTTACCAAGATTATTTTACAAGTTTACAATCTGAAATGGACAGAGAGAAACAGCTTACATTTATAATATATGATCACAAGCCAGAAAAATAAAGCCCCTGAAATAAAAAAAAATTTAACTGAGTATTTAACTGAGTATTTGAATATGCTTAACCTCAGGCCCATGCTGAAAGCCTCACGGATTTCACTGGGACTACAGCATGTACCTGTCTGCCAAATGAGAATGTGATTACCCATGTGCTCAAATAGTTTCCTGAAGCTGACTCTTAGCAGCTGCTTCATATCCACGGACAAACATTCAGCTGAGGCAGTCATGGAGGAGAAGAACTAAAATTAATGAAAATATGAGGTTCATTTATATTAAAATTATATGCTTGTCACATTTACCAGGCTTGTTTGGGTTTTCTGCTACTCAGTTCTTTGCCGAAGACTAAGTCTGTCTGGAAAAGAGCTCTGTGCAAATGGTATTAGAGAACCAAAACTGCTCAGCAGAGTCAGTTTGGAGCTTATGGGCTGTAACAGTTTAAGGCTTACTGGAAAATTCCAAAAGAGAAATTGGGACTTTCCTGAAAGTTCGGTGCAGAAATCATAGCATTGATTGTAAAAGAATAATAATGATAAAGTCTATATCATTAATTGGTTTGTTAAGAGGGATAAACCAGCAATGTATGAACAATTTTGCTCTCTTGGTTCTTGGGCTCTGGGCTCTGTTACTGTTCCTTTGCCTCTCTGACTCTTCCACACTGTGTAGCAACCTTTTCCTGATAACACATGAGATCTTGCTGGTTTTCTGTCTGAGGGGAGAGAAGGAGGTGGCGTTGGCCCCTTCTGAGCTTTCTTTGTCCAGAGGGGAGGATTTGATTTTGTATTATTCCTAAATTGTATATAATTGTAAATACATGTAAATATATTTTTTATATATGTTTGTAAATTTTGCTTGCTGTAAAACATAGCTTTATCTTACTTCCAAACCTTCTGAGGTCATCTGGTAACTTTTAATTCGGGGGAGTGATTTTCTCAAACTGACCACATGGTCTCAGTGTTATTTTAGAAGATAACAACAGGTGAAAGAAAGCTCCCAAGCAAGACACAGAAATAGTAGTGTAAACAGACCAAACCAATCAAAACCAAAATTCAACAGCAGCAGCAGGCTTAAGAAAAAGGGCAAAAGAAAGTCAAGGTAAAAAGACATCTATGAACCATGGGGAATGACTAGGCCAAAGGAAAATAGGTGGAGTCAGGGACAGAGATCATGCACCAGAGGAAAAACCGAAAATGAACTATCAAAGATTCAGGAAGGTGGTCTCCAAGAAATCCACCACACGGGTGAGACAACTTCCATGAATTACTAACAAATCTGTTTGCCTCAGGAAGCTCTCAGCTGTGTCCCAAATGAATTAAAGAAAGGTTCAGAGAAGGTAAGAAAGAGAGAGCAGTAACTGCAGTTCATTCAAATTTCTGAGCTCTTGTAATTGCTCATCTCTTTGGCAGAGAAGTGAGTGACAAAATACAGGTATGGCATAACTAAGAACAAGCTCTTCCACTTTGGTGGAGCTCTAATTGTAGAAGTTTGGCTGAAATACTCTTAAAAAACAAAGCAAAACAAAACAAACAAAAAAAACCCTGTTCACTGAAAAGGCAGTTTATTGCAATAAGAAAAATAACCATTTCAATACTTCATTGTATAAACGTCCTTTTGGTGGAACTTACTTACAAAATTTCTGCATCTTCTGTCTCATATTAAAGCTTTGCAGCCAATTGAAAAGCAGTAGCAAAGACAGGAAAAAGGTCCCCAACATCCCTGCTGAACTGCTTCAATCACTTTTCTCATAATTCATCTGTCAAGTATAGCCAGAGTTAAGTAGCTTGGTACATGACTGAGGCCATGTGAGGTCATCAGTTGGTGTTCTTTCTTGTACCAGTTTTGCCACCTCTCTTGAAAAGGCTGTAGACCAGCAGTTATTCCTTCATGTCATCATGAATTAAGAGAAATCTTAATCATTACTATAAAAATTGAAACCTCCCCCTAACAGCTTAAAGCATCATGCCAGAGTAACAATTAAGTTAATAGCTATTTACCCCTGCTAAGGTTCATTTCCTTCAAGATCCCCACACAGCTACCTTTAAATTTTGTCACATTCAACTATTTCATTCCCAGGCCCTGCCTAAAAGCCTTTACCCTTGCAACTAGTGACATTCTCATACTCCTGGTACAGAGGTATTGGAGCTGGGATGCTAGCATAGGATGAAAACGGGGTCACAAAGCTCAGAGGACACCGCAGTCTCCTGCAGACATCATCTCAGGCATCCGGAGGGTCAGAGTGTGCCATATGCTGACACAGTGGCACTGAGTGCAACTGCCACCACCCACCAGCCCAGCCCTCTGTCATCAATCATGCCACAAAGGGCTGTTTGTAAGAGGCCACAGCTGGCACAGAGAGGACAGGCTAGCGATGAGAAAGGTATGGGGAGAAATGAAAAGCTGAGGTTTTCCCTCCACCTTGCATGCACCTTATGTAACGATTACTAAGACTGTTCACACAATAAAACTTCATTCCAGCCTGAGGTTCAGAAGTGCTGTGTTGTAAACAACAGCAATAAATAGTCTTTTGTAAATAAAAATGGAGGGTTTTCTGAAATGCAAGCCATACAAAGCCTAGTAAAATTTAGTGGGAGATGGATGACAAAGACTATACGCTCTTTGAAATTCTCCCCTGGCAGAAATAATTTTGTCTGGATTTTGGCACAGAAACAAATACATCTATTCCTACACTTTCTTTTCTGTAGTGTTGTCCTTCTCAAATCATTATGAAGTGCACATACATGTGAACTATATCACAGCTTCATAGTTCCCTAAACAATTCACCAAAAAGCCACTGCACATTCATAATTAAGAAAGAAAAAGTCAATTTTGACAGTGCAAGGAAGAAGAAAAACAATATAAGCAAATAAATCATTAAGAAAAACACATTGCCTATCCTCAAAATTGCACTTATGTCATTCTCTTCATAAAGAAATGTATCACTTTTTATTTCTTCTGCTGTTTGATGACTATGTTGAACATCACAAAAACGTGCGAAGGCTCTGCTCAGCAGCTCACTTCTAAATCACTGGAAAAATCTAGTACTTTGCTACTTCTTAATTTTAGTCGTAGAAGAAAAAGAAGCTGCAAGGAGCAGATGAGACTTTAAGTCTTCAATAACCATCTTGGTATGGCAAAACTGAAGTTCAGTTTATTTGGGGGTTCGGTTGGGGTCTGACTTTGATTATGTTTTTTACTCAGATTTTATGATTTTTTTTTTTCATCAGAATTACCATGCTGGCTTCAAGGGCAGAGGTGGAGGTAGGGAGTGTGGCTTCAAGTGACATCTTGGTCGTTTGCAGCCCTTACCTCTCAATGGGAGCAGTGCTGCTGCAGCAGCATTCAAAGGATAGATTTGGGAATCAGTGAATGTTCCTTTGGAATTTCACTTCAGAGAAGCGAGTTAAACAATAGTAAGGAAAGAGGAGAGACATTCAATTTGAAATCGAGCTTCAAATTTAAGGCAAGGGAATTTCCATAGGAAAGGGCATGGCAGGAAAGGTGGGGCACAGCATTTCGCACAGCCAGGGCGTGTGCGAAAAGAGAAATCTCCATCCTGGAGGAGACCAGATCCAGTGCAGGTTAAGTCTGCACCGGGGAAGGTGATCACAGCCAAAGGCTGTAAAGGAGCTCTTTGGGGGTTCTTTCAACTTGGCAGGCAGAGGAAGCTGGCAGGCAGGGGAAGCTGGTATCATGGTAGGCCTGAATAGGCCAAAGGCTTATACATGTCCTGGCTTGCCCAGAAATGTTTTTCTGCGCTCTCTCTCTCCTTCTGTTTTGAGGAGAAGCAACCACAGGAAAGAGGACAAAGGACCTGGAGCCATTGAGTCTAAGGACTCTGGCTTGCCTAGACTTGTTTTGCTCCTGTGGTAAACAAGGTACACATGCTTAGCTTGTGCCTGCCTCGTGCAAGGCCTGTGTTTTTTCCCAAATTTGGGTAAAGCAAGCCTATGGCTTCATCTAATATGGTCAAGTTTGGCTAACTGCCATTCTGATTGGCTATTCTGTGTCCAACACAGACATAAGTCATTCTATGAACACTGAAAAAGGGGGAAAGAAAAGATTGGAGTATTCTATTTGCAGTGCAGTAGTCATGGATCTTATCAAATCATGGCACTGTATCTACATATAGACTGCCCCGTTTGATTCTTGCTGAGATGTGGGACAAGGTGCACCCCAAATCCAGTTGATAGAGGCTGCACAACATTAAGCACTGAGTAAAGGATTCCTTTTTTAAAATTTTTTAAAATAAGGAACAGGGAGTCACCTTATTCTTAAAGTTGGTGGGGAGGTGGGGGTGGTGGGGTGTGTGTGTGCATGGAAATGATTCACTATCAGGCATTAAAGACTAAAAATGATCAGATTCAGATGCACTCCCTCATGGTAAGTAGTGGTACCAGCATTCAGCCACTTACTGGTATCAGACAGGAGAAAAGAACTGTATCAAGAAAGCTCCGTCTGGTAAGCTCAGTCCTCAGCTCTTGGTGGAATGTGAGCCATAGCTACAAGTCTAAGCTGGTGCTGAGCAAAAGCTCAAACTATATTTCAAGGCATTTTTGATGTCTAAGTTCAAAGAGTACAATAAAGGAATAAGCATCCTAAAGCCTGTAAAATTAACAGTGACTTACTTCAGGAGATTGTATTTTATCACTAGGTGGCATTACTCTAAATCTTTACCTCTCTTCTGAGCTCTTTGTGGGTAGCATTCTGACAGCTGGTAACACATACAGGTTTTATTGAGATGGCACCAGCCACACTGCTCCAAATATGTGTAAAACACTTCAGGAAAAGCTATCTGGCAAGAGATGTTATTCTAACTTTGGCCTCAAGTCTTCTCTTTACTACTGTAGAAAGAAACACAATCCACAGCCAGATGTTCAGTTATTCCAACCTAAAGCCTCAGCTTCCTAAGAAGCATTTGTAAAACAACTCCAGCCTCCTCTAATTGCTCCCTTCTTCCATAATTGACCTTCACATATCACATAGCACAGCTGGTTACAGCTCACGTGCCTGTATTGTTGTACAACAGCTTTTTGTCAATTCACTGTACCACTGGGTACTCACTGGCCTGTGGAACTGGGGAAAAGTTAAAAAGCTATTTGCTTTTTCTTTGGTTTTTTTATTTTTTTTTTCACCTGAACTGTTAAATTGTCTCTGGAAGCTGTTAATGAAAAATCTGGCAGCACGAAATAAAGGAGGAAAAAAAAGCATGAACACTTGTATTGTCTCTAAATGTGAATCAAAGTTTCCAAAAGCACAGAAGTGATGTGAGAACTCAGACCTCCATTTTGAAGCAACCTTAGTAAAATGTGTGTCCAACTCAATTTTGGAAACTACTGAAATCTCATTCAGATTCCAGTACCTAAATCCTCTGTGCTGTATCTTTGTTATGACCCAATGTGCAATGGCAGCATGTCCCTAAAAAGAGTTTAAAGCTTCAATGAGGTAAAGGTTAGCCATGCCCAGAAATGCAACCCTGAAACTCCCTCACCTATAATTACCTGAAGCAGAAACACGGCAAGACGACTGCTTATACACTTCAACTTACAAGTCATTGGATAAGAAATATAACAAGTCTTCATAAAGAAACCAGATCTTAGAACTCCTGACTCTTAGCTGAGGACCCCAGGCACTAGCTAAGAAATCATGATCCTCCCATGGCTACATTTTCAAGAGATAACAAGTGAGAACATTCAGCCTCTTGCACAAGAAATCCCTGCATGTTTATTGTCTTAACAGTTAAAGCCTCACTTACATTGCTAGAGGTTTTTATTCCTTTCCAAGACAGATACTTTAATAAAATACACTCTATGGTCTGGATGGCACCATCTGCTTTACTGATTTGACAAAGTTTGCATTTGTCTCTGTTTCAGCAAGTGAACTTCATTAAGTCAGCAGCACCCTTCTCACTTTCCTAAGCTCAGATCAACCAGGAGGCCAGAACAGCTCTATGACCAGCAGTACCAATGTTCAACAGGTTTTATCCTAGGAATGTGGTGATTTGTAAGAGTCACACCACAAGGAGAAATGCTTGTCCATTCACGGCCATCTCTCTATGGCCAAGCAGATATTTATAACGGTTAATCACTTCAGTTTTCAGAGGAAACCAAGTCAGTCAAAAACCTAAATAGGTATTTTCACTTTCAATACTATACAGAATTGAATTTCCAAAGTGCAAGAACTGTTATAAAACAACCTTCACTTCCTTTACACTCTTCCTTATATGCTCTCTCACTCTGATAAACATACACAGGACCATCTTCCATCTCCAAGAAGTGAGAATCAGCCTCACAGAAAGAGGTCAAGGAAGCTTTCCCCACTCTCCGATCCTGAGTTCCATTCACTAGATTCTCCAACAATTGCTTCAAGTTGTTTTAACTGTGCCTGTGTAACTGTTCAATCAAATTGATAACACTCATCCTTGCAAAGCACTTGAGCTCTAAGGCTGAAAGAGCTTAGCACGAATTGTAATTATTGTCTTCAACCTACAAAGACCTTTTAGTACACACTAGGAAAAAAGTAAGGAAAAGAAGTTTTAGCAATTTAGCTGAATCCATTTAGAAATGTCTCTAAGTCAGTTCCTGAACCATTTAGTGGGAGTTGGAAGAGGTGCATGCTGCGCTTTCAGCAAGGCTGATGTGCTGTTTACCCTAAAGACATTACTAATGACCTTATCATAGAATCATCAGGTTGGAAAAGACCTTTAAGATCATAGACTCCAACCATAACCCAACTACCATGACTGCTAAACTATATCCTGAAGTGCCACATCTTCTTGAACACCTCCAGGGATGGGGACTCCACCACCACCCTGGGCAGCCTGTTCCAATGCCTGACCACTCCTTCAGGAAAGAAAATGTTCCTAATATCCAGTATAAAGCTATCCTGGCACAACTTAAGCCCTTTTCCTCTTGTCTTATCTCTAGTTACCTGGGAGAAGAGACCGACACCAGCCTCACTACAACCTCCTTTCAGGCAGTTACAGAGAGCAATAAGATCTTCCCTTAGCTTTCTCTTCTCCAGACTAAAGAACCCCACTTGCTTCAGCTGCTCCTCATATGACATGATCTCCAAATCCCTCACCAGCTTCATCGCTCTTCTCTGGACATGCTCCAGGACCTCACAGTCTTTCCTATGCAGCGATGCCCAGAATTAAACACAGTGCTCAAGCTGTGGCCTCACCAGGACCAAGTACAAGGGCACAATAACTTCCCTACTCCTGCTGGACGTGCTATTCTTGATACAGACCAGGATGCCATTGGACTTTTTGGCCACCTGGGCATGCTACTGGCTTGTATTCATCCTGCCATCCACCAGCAGCCCCAAATCCTTTTCCACTGCGCTGCTTTCCAGCCACTCTGCCCCAGACTGTAGCATTGCTTGGGGTTGGTATTAGGGCCAGTTCTGTTTTATATCTTTATCACTGATTTGGATGAGAAGATCCAGTGCACCCTCAGCAAGCTTGCAGATGACACTAAATTGTGCAGGAGTGTCAATCTGCTCAAGGGTAGGAAAGCAGCTACCCATCAACTGATGGGCAGAAGCCAATGGGATGAGGTTTAACAGGACTGAGTCCCAGGTCCTGCACTTTGGTCACAACAACCCCAAGCACCACAGCCCTTCTCCTCCTTCTCTCCTTTCTTTTCATAAGCGAAGTATCTGACAGGTGCAGCCAAAAAACAGCACCCTCCTTCATGCAGGGTCCATTTATTATTTACTATTATTATTACTATTATTTATTATTTATTTGGTTTTTGTTTTCTCTTTCATCTATGCTACGGAAGGGGTAATTAATTACTGTGAGACGATATTTTAAAAATATTAATATATGGTTTATTAATATTAAATATCCAGAACTCGCACCACCCCGACCACCATTTAATAATAATAACAGGCTCTTTGCAATGTTATGGAAACTATATACAGGTTATAATAGGATCTGGAAATAACTATTAAATATATACATTAACTGAACTCGATTTAAACTGGCAGAGAAGGCTTTGCGGTCAGTATGCCGCTTGCGGCCAGTTACGCCACTTGCTCACTAGATGGACACAAGGAGCAACTTTCTGCTTATGGCAGAAGGCAATTAATAATTACAAGAGGCTTTTGGTATTTACTCAAAAGAAAGGTATTATCTGACAGTACCCAAGGCTCGTGGCGGGGTTGCTGTCGGTAGCCGTCAGAGGCTTTAGAGTTTCCCCAGGCTACTGCGCACTGGAGAAAGGAGACAGACAATCTCGGACCTGTTCCTGGCTTTCTGGATGATCTGTGTCATCTCCAGGGCCTCCGTCTGGGCAGAAGGCTTTCAGGTGCAGGCAGGATGTCTTGGGATGTGCAGTCTGGGCACGGTGTCACGCCGGCTATGCAGGCCGAATGCGTGGAGGCAGCAGGCACGGATGCAAGCAGACACACCTTGTAATGGCGAAAGGCACGCACCCTGTGTTCCCTGCTCCTTTTATCCAATGCAGCCCGAAGACTAATGGGCCTTTGGACACGAGATAGCCAATCAAATGGCAGTTAGCCAAGATTTGGCCATATTGGGTGAAGCCATAGGCTTGCTCCACCCTTTTTTGGGCAGATCATGGGCCTTGCATAAGGCAACTGTGTGCACCCTGTTTACCGCGGTTGCTGGGCAGGCCACAGACCCCAGACTTAGTGGCACCAGGTTCTTTGTCCCTTTTCCCGCAGTTGCTCTCCCTAAAACAGAAGGAGGGAGAGCAGAAAAACATGCCTGGGCAAGCCAGGACATGTACAAGCCTGATTTGGCCTGTTTAGGCCTACCACGACAATCTAATCCAGCAAATGGCAGCTACTGAGTAGCATCTTCTCCCCATTCCTGCTACCTTCCAAGTATCATCTTTTCCTGAAGCAGCCCAGGTCAGAAGGACTAACATTAATTTGTACGTACTTTGACAATTACACATTGACTCACTGTGGTTAACAGGTGACTGTCACAGCTTAGCACTGCTGTACAGACATAGGCTGACTGTACCCATCATGCCATTGAGGAATAATTAAGTAGTCTGTTAATAATCTTAACAATTAACAGTGATTGCTATTAATATATTAGTCATCTTACTAAAACCACCCACGTATACACGACAGATGATGATGCTGACAATAGGATTTAAAAAGGAAAAATCTGAGTGATGCCAGCATGCCTTCAAAGGGAAGTGAGCTCTGTGGTTCAAATATGTGAGTTCAGAGACTAAATTCCCTCTCAGGTCTGCCACTCACTTCCAATCTGTTGCACTCACCTACAAAATGGGGGCATTTATATAAATAATTAGGCATATCTCATTTAATCAGGCATCCACTATTGGAACACTTGCATGAAGGATTAAGAGGAAATGCAAAAGACCACGTTTGTTCCCTCCAGAAGCAACTGACTGAAGTCTACAGGGACTCTCACTTTTTGGCAGAGAAACAAGCTTTTCCATCTCAAAAACAGACCTTCTTGGAGTGGTTTATCACCCACCCTCCCTAGCTGCCAGTTTAAGGTCTGGCATTTCTCTGTTCAGGAAGCAACTCTATTCATATCTGCAGCATCCCTCATGAGAGTCTTAACAGGGCTGAGGACTGAAACAAAAGGTCACCAGGAAATTAAAGCTGGAGTGCGCTGTGGGCTGGCACTCACAACAGCAGGAGGAGAGGACAGCTCTGCGGCTACAGGCACACGGGCTTGTGCAGTTTTCTTGATCTCCGAGAATTTGGTANAGCCTCAAACCAGCACAATCACAGTATCAGGGGAGCTGAAAGGGACCTCCGGGAATCGAGTCCAACTCCCCTGCCAAGGCAGGTTCAGCTAAAGAAGGTCATGCAGGAATATATCCAGGCAGGTTTTGAAGAGATCATATCTGAATTTCTTTTCTTGAGGGTACAAAGTAAAGCCAGGCAAAAGCTAGAAAGGGGAATCCCTTATGGAAAGAAGACATAATTACAACATCATAGGAAATATTTATGCATACGTAAAGGAAATTGTATCTGAAAATCAGTATTTCCTGCAAGGTTAAGTTGAAAGAACATCTGATATCATAATATTTATTAGCTATCTTTCTAATAGCTCTGAATTCTAAGGGGCTATTAACAAGTTCACAAGGGTCTGTCAGAATGGAGAAGAGCATTAAGTGCTGGCACTTTCCCAGGGACATTTGGAGGTGGACATGTCCAACTTGAATGCTGAGACCTTTCTGAGGCTGAATAGAGCACAGAACACCTCTGAGTGGGTCTTAAGCTAAAGGACAGGTGGCAGCCCCAAATTCCTGCAGGACTATTAATGAGTTGTGAGGGGACTGCCAGAAGGGAAAAGAGCATTCAGTGCTGGCACTTTCCCACATGGAGCTGAGGGTGGATAATTTCAGTTTACAATCTAAGCTCTTCCCTAGGCTGAATAGAGCACAGGGTGCCTGTGGGTGGGTTATAAGCTACAAGAAAGTTGGTAGCCACATATCCCTTGAGGTTGTTAATGAGTGGTCAAGGGACTGTCAGAATGGAGAAGATTATTTAGTGCTGGCACTTTTCCAGAGGGTTGGACCTTCTGTTTACTATACAGTTGGTGTAAAAGTGGAACAGGTTTTCCATCAATGTGGTGGAAGCCCCATCCCTTGAGATGTTCAATGTCAGGTTTGATGGGGCTCTGAGAAACCAGATCTAGTTGCTTGCTGCAGGTGGTTGGACTAGATGGCATCTAGAGGTCCCTTCCAACCTTGTGAGTTCCACGATTCTATGATTACATCCTACTAGTTGGCTCTTGCATTCTGCCTAGGAAAATGTAACATAGGAAGAGTGACAAAGAGGGGAGACAAAGAGAAAAAGGTGTATGAAATAAAAGAAGTGTATGAAAGGTGTATGAAGGTGTATGAAGGATAAGCAAGGAGAGAAGGCAAAGTGAATTCAGAGGAGGATGGAAACAATTGAAAGGCAGATAAATAAAAAATAATATACAAAATAATGATGTCATAAGAGACATGAAAAAGAAGACACACATGTAGAAAAGATGGAGTCAAAATACATGCAAAGCCCAAGCAGAACATTGCAAGAAACTGCTATGGGGAATTAAGAGAGCCAAGAGGATGTGCGAATAAGATTTACTTCTCTGTCATGGCAAACCTCATGTCTCCTGTCTGCCTTCTTCCAGGTGGTTTCCCTGCAACAGCTGGCTTTTCTGGTAGAGCTTTCCAGTAGCCTAAATGTTCATCTTCATATCTATTGATTCTTATATCTGTCACAGCATCTTGTAAGGGACCTAAAAAAACACTCTTACTAATCAGCTAGTGCAGTCTCCAGGCATCTGTAAGAGCTGGAATGTAGGACCTTTTCAGCACAGCACCATAATAGCATGCCTTTAAGCCTCTGCAAATAAATCCAACTGGTGAGCAGCTGTTGATTCATCATGCAGTTCCTTGGAGCCACAGTAAGGTACATTTAATCTTTGTTGCAATGTGAAAATGTTCAGGTGTGAGGTGCATCCAGTCCTTAAAATGAACTAAATAATCTAATTGCAGGAAAATTAAAGCTGCTGCTTCAGCCTCAGCAGACAGCATAACTCTTACTGAGGTCAACAGAAATTTCACCAGTGCAGCAGAGGTAGAACAGACTGTAACCCTGAACTGCTATCATTTGGTAGTAAAGATCTCTAAAGCAGACTGTGTCCCAAAGTATGTTTTCACACAAACCTGATATTCCATGTCAGGACTGTTTATGTGAACAGAATTTGGCACCAGCTGTCTGGGGTATAAAGGTGCAAATTGACTACTTGTTATTTCTCCAACACTTACTTGCTTCTGGCTTCCAGAAGTTGCCATAAACCAGAAGGAAACTACAGTTTTTTTGTGAAATGACAACAAAGTGCAGTCCTCCCAGCTTCAGAGCTGTGAAAAGATGATTGTTGTTAGATATTTTCTCTTGGACTGTATTTTTACAGGACAAAATTACTATGAGTATGTATGTCCTTAAAACAAACAAACAAACAAACAAACAAACCAACAAAAAAAAAAAAAAAAGCAGGTGAAAGCAGCTTTTGTTGGAAAACACAGAGAAAAACCCTCAGGGGATCAAAGTTCCTCTTCTCTCAGTGAAACTCTCCCTGTCTCACAAAACTTCGTAGGTCAGTTCCACAGGCCTGATTATTCATGCAACATCTATAAACGTTCATTTGGAAGGAATATGTCTCTTTTCTAGAAGCCTTCTCATGCCCTTCTATGGCTAAGGCAAACCAACAAAAACTATCTACCCTAGGAAGCCCTTCATCCACTGCAGCTGTAGACTCTCAGCTGTTAACATTTTAATTTGTTACTCAAGATTACACAAAAATGGTTAAGGGAATGGAACATCTCTCTTACAAGGAGAGACTAAGGGAGCTGGGGCTCTAGCTTGGAGAAGAGGAGACTGAGAGGTGACCTCATCAATTTTTATAAATATGTAAAGGGTGAGTGCCAAGAGGATGGAGCCAGGCTCTGCTGGGTGATGCCTGATGACAGGACAAGGGGCAGTGGGTGGAAGCTGAGGCATAGGAAGTTTCATGGAAACATGAGGAGCAATTTCTTCACTGTGAGGGTGACAGAACACTGGAACAGGCTGCCCATAGGGGTTGTGAAGTCTCCCTCTCTGGACATATTCAAAACCCACCTGGATGCATTCCTGTGTGATCTGGTCTAGGTGATCCTGCTCTGATGGGGGGTTGGACTGAATGATCTTTCAAGGTCCCTTCCAGCCCCTGACATTCTGTGATTCTGTAACTCTAACTACTTCTACCTGGTTTTGAAGAGCTTCTAGAACACCTTTCAGAAGCAGCTGTCTAAAATTAAGAAACTGAACACCCAGACCTATTTGAAGATGATAGTGATACAGTATGCCTTGTTTTTCCCTCGAGTTGAGATAGCATCAGTGATGTTTTTGTCTAAGGATGTAAGGAAAGGAACTAAGGATTTTTTAAATGTGGCTTGGCATTTTAGCAACAGATCTAACACAAGGATAAGCAACATTCAGTCATGGACCTTACTTTAAAAAAAAAAAAAAAAAACAAACTGCTAAAAGTTGTAAAAATTACATCTAGAGTTTCTGTCCCTATTGGTTTCTTAGTCTCAGTCATGGAAAAAACCCAAAACCCTATGATTTCAAGTACTTCCTCAAAGCAGAGTCTCAAATGTGCTGAGGTTCATAAGAAGCTTGTCTATTAAAAGGACCATGTATGTTAGTGAAAGCAGAAATCTTCTCTACATTCCCAGGTAGTTTTATGAGCTAATATGTTCTAACCAATAACTTTCATTTAAAAACCAGAGCACATACTTCTGCAGAGATGGAACAGATGCAGAAGTGGGCAGGCAAAGCCTTTTCCACCTTGAAACAGACTATGTTCTTATTTGTAATTGATCCTTCAGTCTTAGTTTACTCATTTGCTTTTCCCTTCTGACACCTTGGAGCTAAAAGCAGGCTTTTAAAACCACCATGTCCCTGTTGTTAATCAGCTAGAAAAACATCTGCGGGTGTGGGGTAAGTTTCTGACCTAAGTGTTCAAATCTGGGTTTAGGGTCCCAAAGCAGACACCAGGTTTATTACTGATTTTGGCTCCGGGATTCCTAGCACTCATCAGCCCTAGTTGCACTTAAATATGCAGATCACACTCAAGAGCTTTTAGAAATCATTCTCAAAAGAGTCCTGTGAGTAAGGAAGAAGGCTGGCTACAGAGCTCAAGGCACTTCCAAAGACATTATGCCCAGGACCACTGGGTGAGAAATAACAGTGTTGCAGTGTAAGTCACCTCATGATACCCACTACCAATAAGACACTGATTGTGTGAGAATGGTTAATGAGATGAGAATGCTAGAAAAGAAAATATAAAGCACTGAGAAAAGGACAAAAGGTGAAAATTGTAGGCAGGCTTTAATGTTTAATGCTGTACGATCCGAGTCCTTGCTCACAGCGGGAGGTATTTGACATTTTCTTCTTCAGAGATTAGCACTTGCAGATATTGATTTAAACTGGGATTTATACCATGACTGTCATTTTCACGAAGGCCACAGTAAGAGAGATTAACAAGAAATTGCCAGGCACACCATCTTTAATCAGCTGCAAACTGCCTTCATCCTAAATCAGCAGGTTTGTCAGTAAAAGCAAAATGAGCATAACTGAGGGTGGCTGGCAGGCAGGAAAAGAGCATTCAGCCCAAAAGAATAAAAAATAGCTATCAAGACAGGGTGCCATAACAGAGCTTTTTGGTTTTTAATCTGGGCAGGAAGTTTTATGGAAGTGGTTGTTGGTCTCTTCTCCTTAGTAACAAGTGATAGAACAAGCAGAAGTGGATTTAAGTTCCACCAGGGGAGGTTTAGGTTGGATATTAGAAAAAACTTCTTGACTGGAAGGGTTTTCAATGACTGGCACCTCCCAGGGAGGTGGCTGAATGCCCATCCCTGGAGATGTTTAAAAGATGCAGAGATGTAGCATCAAGAAAAATGGTTTAGCACTGGACCTAGAAGGGTTAGAGAATGGTTGGACTCTATGATCTCAAAGGTCTTTTCCAACTGAAACAATTCCGTGATCCTGTGTCATGAGATTTACAATTCACATCACAAGCTTTTAAAACTTACCTGATCTGGATAAGAATTTGTCCTGGGTTAACACAGCCCACCCTCACAAGCCCCTGTGCAGACGGGAGGGAAAAGTAACACCAGAAAACTCGATTGAGATAAGAAATATAATGAGATAATGCAATGCACAACTGCCTTAGTCTCCTTGCAGAAAAGCACAGCAAAATGCAGAAGGAGCAGGAGAACTCAGCGGTCTTCCCCCACCCCTTCACCTCAGGTCACCCAGCAGAAAAGACCAATATCCCAAATATGGAAACCAGAATCACAGAAACATTCAGGTTGTAAAAGCCCCTCAGGATCCACAAGTCCAATCCATATGCCTACTCTATGAGGTGCACTTTACACCATATTCCCAAGCACCACATCCAAATGGCTTTTAAACACATCCAGGGTTGGTGACTCCACCACCTCCCTGGGCAGCACATTCCAATGCCTGACCACTCTTGCTGGGAAATTTTTTCCTGATATCCAGTCCAAACCCACCCAGTCACAGCTTAAGACCATTTGTTTTGTTCTATCACTATTTAACTGTGAGAAGAGACCAGCACCAACCTCTCCACAACCCCCTTTCAGGTAGCTGAGGTTCAGCCATGAGGTCTCCCCTCAGCCTCCTCTTTTTGAAACAGAACAGTCCCAGCTCCCTCGGTCACTCTTCATATGATTTATTCTCCATGCCCTTGAAGCAGCAAGCAAGCAGAACAGGAAACCTCTCATGTTATAATCTGAACTTCCAGCCCCACGATACTTTCCTCCAGCCAGCACTTTCATTCTGAAGCTGGCATGACATCAGCATGGGATTGAACATGCATCAGCAGATTCAGCTCAACCCATGACAGAATTCAAGTTCCTTCTCAAACACCAAGCTCTTCCCATGCCCTTTACAGGACACAAATTTCACCTGCGCATGTCAAAAGTGTTCCAGGCCAACTTCTCATTACCCAAATCCCTTGCTGGATGCAGTCTCAAGTAACGTGCATCTCTTTCAACCCAGAAGTCTCTCTTTGGAAGAAGTAGCTTTAAAAACACAACACACAAGGGAAAAAAAAACCAAAAAACAAAAACTATCTCAGCTCCCTATGAATTAGAACTGAAGATGAATAGATCATTAAGAAAGATTTCTCTTTGGCACAAATAGAAGTAAAAGCCTTGCTCCTTTCAACTTCCACTAAGAATTGTTTTCAGTGCAGTTTACCCAAGAGCCTTTCAATATGCCTTCTGCCTCTAATCCATTCTGAAACACTGTTTTTCGCTTGCTTGGCACTTAGGGAAAGGTATGCTGCAGCCAGGTATGTTTCATTTACAAAGATAAAAATTGCAAAGGAACAGAAATAATTACATTTTCTGCCTCTCTTCTAGTTCTCCAACTTCTAAATTAAAAGCAGAAAAATGAGTGCCTCTTTTACTGCTCAAGTCTGCTTGAAAATTGGTTTCCTGTTTAGCCTATGCCATGGATTTAAATTATTTTATTCATGGGTTCAGATATGCCTCCTCAGTAGGGCCTGCTCTTGCATTATTACAGTGTCTGAATGGACCCCCCCAAAGCTGCTCCTGCATTTGTGTACGCAGCCAACTTTGGATCTAGATTTCCTGTCATTGCATGCTGAAAGGTAATAGAGGCCAGGCTGTGCTAGGCTACTTCTGTAACAGGAACCGGATGGCAAGAGAAAAGAGGTAAAGGGCCAGGGCAGAGACGTTAAACCATAGTGAACTGTTTCAGAGAGAACTGGGAAGGTGGGATGCAGTCAGTTGTATGAGCAGAGAATCATTAAGATTAGCAAACACCTCTAAGATCACCAAGTCCAACTGTTAACCCAACACCACCATGCCCACTAAACCATGTCCTGAAATGCCACATCCACACTTTTCTTGAACACCTCCAAGGACATCACTTCCTGGGCATCTTGTTCCAATGCCAGACAACTCTAAGTAAATACAAGTTTCCTAATATCCAACCTAAACCTCCCCTGGAGCAACTTGAGCTATTTGTTCAACCTAGAGAAATGTAGACACTTATGTTCCACTCCAGACAGCAATTTTGCTCTTGGGAGCAGCAGCAACCAGCTTGACTCCCTGGGTTTCTGGTCTAAGAATAAGCAGGGAGAACATCTTGCCAGGTTTTATCTGCAGCCTACAGTTTACTTTCTTCATCTATTCCTGTTCAGTGGAAAGCTGTCAAAGGAACAATGTCAAAATGCAGCACACCTCCATGGCCCAATGGGACCAATTTGTGATGGCTGAGGATATGGCTGGAACTGCTTCTTGCGTTTCTCTGTTACTCAATCTGTATTCAAAATGTTTTGCTATCAGACACTTACCTTATGAAATATTAATACTATTCTGGCTTAGTCTCAAGGTTGGGCTAAGGAATGGCAATACATTAATGCTGCAGGTAAAAAGCTCAGCATATTTCAGTTAGATTACATTTAAATCTTTGGAAACAAGATAATAGAGCCAACCATCCACATTATATAACTGACTGTAGGTTTAATCTACAAAGAACTCAAGGTTTCATTTTCTCCATGAAGAAAAAGGTTGGTTTCAGTTCTTCTAAGAAAATTGTTTCAATACAGCTTTAGAAGAAGAAAATTCCTGCATTACCAAGCCTCTCTCTGCAGCACATTTGTTCCTTGATCTCTTCCTACGTCCAAGAAGTTTATGGCATTCCCTGTGTTTGCTTATGATGGAAATATACTAAACCCTGTGGTGGAGGAGAGATCAATATAAACAGAAAAAAAAATTGTTCATGGATGAATTTTCTTATAGATGTTTATCCAGCTACCAGTACCTGGAACGTGGTTTATATTATGAGTTAAATCTAAGTTTTTCTGCCACAGAAATCTAATTCACATAAATAACCTTTTGCAAAGAACTAACGACAGCTATGTGCTCCTTCAGCAGCTGCCTTCCTCCTGAAGCACTGTCTCCTTTTATAGGCTTCTTTTCCTCCATTTTGCTTTCTAAGTCAACAACCTCACCTGACACCTTATTCATCATCCACTAACGGTGGAGAACAGGACCACGCATGCACTCCTGATTTGTTACTCTTTTTGTCACATTATAAAGACATCAAAGGCAAGGGTTTTTTAAGGGCCAAATGCTAGAGAGGCTGTTAGCTCTCAGTGATCTACAGTGTTAGAAATCATCCCTGCTTTTGCATTACCTACTGCCATAGCAGCAGCCCGACAGCTGTGATCAGCTGCACTGCTTTTTTACTCCCTTGGCAGCAGCATCAATTTGAAATTAAATATCAAAACCTCCAATCCATGACAGCACAATCCAAACAGGCAGGGAAGAAGGTGGACCCTAGTTTTGCACAGCTGGTCAGAAGTATAAAAAAAGAAAAGATTTTTCACAATATTAGAAGAGCAAAGTTTTGGTTGACATTTTGTAAATACCAATGTGAAGCATTTCTAAAAGTAAGATCATTTCAACAGAGCCTATAGCTCAACAGAGAGGAAAATTGGACAGCACACTGAGCAGCGACCGGAAACACCCAAAAGGATGCCACAAAGAGTTGCTCCTTGGGGCTCACAGAGCCCTCAGTCTCTAATAGGCAATCAGTAGTACTGACACCAAGGAACTCTCTCCAGCTGAAAATCATCAAGAGATTTTGGTCCTCAGCCTTGGGCCAAGTCTCTTCTAGAGTTGAGAGCTCTTTTCTGAAATCAAAGAAGCAGAAACAACTACTCTGTCCTGGACCTGAAGGTCTAGAGAGTATCATCTTTTAACTCTTCTGCACTCCAAGCTGCTGGACCATACCTATGGAGCCAGAATTTACAGACACCAACACTAGATTCAACCAAAACTTGTCAAACTCCAAATACAGGGGCATTCTTTTTACTTGGGAAAGAAACAGAATTCATGTTCTCCATCTCTGCCTTGGGGAAGGTGCTGAGCAATACCATTTTTACATGCTTCTTGCAGCATTCTCCTGGCTTTTGCCAACTGAGTCTGAAATGTCCCTAGATTAGACTGCTTGAGTTTCCCTTCTTATACACATTCCTCCCAGGAGTGGATGACTGGACTTCAGTGTTTACTTTTCAATTACCAACCTCTAACATCAGCTCTGTAAGCTGTCTGCTTTGATGAAAACATACTTGTTTTCTTGTTGGCATGCACAACAGCTTTTAGTTAATACACCCCCAGACCAGAGAAGCCATAGATGAAATATTAATTTGTTGTGCTGCTTGAATTACAGTTCCTGCCTGGGCAAACTATTAAGTCCTCTGTCACAGGGTTTGTTACACTTAATTGCATGGCTTAGTCTCTTTCCAAGTCATTAAAACATTTGAGGTCTCTGCATAACTTCAAAATACCTGAACCAAGCATGAAAGGCAAACAAGAAAAAGCAACCAAAAAGCTGAACACTGGCTCACACTGCTCCACCTGATTAAAGAGAATCAGAAAATAGGCAGAGAAGCTGTGGAGTCAGTGACATTGGCACTGGGGAGGGGTAAGCATTTTGGGAGCTGCTGAAACTGCTAGCTCTGGGGAATCTCCTGAAGCTTCCCACTGAAGAAGGTGGAGTAATTAACCTACAGTCAGCCTAAAGAAGGAGAGAGAGAATGGGCAGAAAGTCTGTCAAGACCTGAAATTAATGGTATCTGGGATACCTCAGAGGACCTGGTTCCAGGTCTTGAGGCTGAACATGGATCTGGGATCTAGGACAATGGGATTTTACTCCTATCTCTGTCAATGCAGAGAAAAAAGGCATTTTGCCTCCCTGTTTCCTTTTCTATCCCTTTGTCTGCTCTATCAAATGCTTTGAGTGCTTGCAAATCGGCACCTGGAAAACAGTTCAGCATGGCAGAAATAAGCATTATATAACCAAAATGACATTTGATTACAGAGCGACTTCTCACCTTGACTCCCCTTCTTGCTGCAGTGGCCTGAGCAGACCTGACTGAAGGAGAGTCAGAAGCTACAGTGGTCAAAGCCCATTACAGAATTTCATTTAAAATAGAATCACAGAATTGTTTAGGTTGGAAAAGACCTCTGAGATCAAGTCCAACTATCAACATAACTCCATTGTGGCCATTAAACCATGTCACAGAGTACCATGTCCACGTTTCTTGAACACCTCCAGGGATGGTGACTCCAATGGAGGACCCAATTACCTACAAAATATTCCATTAAAACACATTCAATCTGAAGGAAAGATTCTATTCATGCACAAGCTATCCAATCCAAACATCAGATTAGGTCTATTCCAAAGAAAAAGGGCATTTTCAAACAACATGATGAGAAGTATCTAAAGAAGTGTTATCTCCAGGTAGGTTTTCCACTTAAGAAGGTCTTCCCCAAATAAGGCCTGGATAAGAACAAAAAAATCCTCCTGTGACCCAGGATTTTTCATTTCTCCTTCAATATAGGCAGAAATGACTCGAGAAGATGAAGAAACGAAGAGAAGTAAAAGACTAATTCTTCATAGCCTGCTGAGGCAGGCCAAATTGCAGCCAGGCAGCAATCTGCAGTCTCTCATGTAAGTGCAAAACAGATTTAGAATCACTTCACCTCTCTGCTAAAGTTCCCCAAGGAGAAATAGAGCTCAGCAAACTCTTTTATTTAATAAAAACCTTTATCCAGCAAAAAGTACACTTGTCCAAGCTTACATGTCACATATTATTGTCCCCTAGTACAGATAAATGGTTTCCCCTCACACCTGAGAAGGCCAATAGCATCCTGAGATGCATTAAAAGGATCATGGCCAGTAGGTCAAGGCAGGTTCTCCTTGCCCTCTACTCTGTGCTGGTGAGGCCTCCCCTGGCATATTTTGTCCAGTTCTGAGCTCTCTAGTTCAAGACGGGCAAAGAACTACCGGAGAGAGACCAGTGCAGGGCCACTAAGATGACGAGAGGCCTGCAACATCTCTCACACAAGGCGCGGCTGAGAGAATTGGGGCTCTTCAGCTTGCAGAAGAAGAGGCAGAGGGAAGATCTCATTATAGCTTACAAATATCTGGGTATCAGGAGAATGTAGCCAAACTCTTCTCAGTGGTCCTCGGCAACTGACAAGAGGTAATGAACATAAACTTGAAAACAGGAAGTTCCATCTAAACATAACAAGGAACTAACTTACTTTGAGGGTGGCAGGCAAGGCTGCACAGAGAGGTGGTGAAGTCTCCACCTCTGGAGAATTTCAAGGCCCACCTGAATGTGATCTTCTGTAGGTGATCCTGCTCTGGTAGAGGGTTTGGACTTAACGATCTTCAGAGATCCCTTTGAACCCCTACCATTGTTCTATTCTGTGAGCACTTTGCTCAGCTTGCTTTACGTATGCATTGAAAATCTTTTGCAATGGGATAAATTATCCAGACAAGGCCTCTGCTATGTGGGAAGGGGTGTATGTCAGGGAAGACCCAGGCTATGACACGCATCTGTGCCCGTATCTGTGTCTTTGCATGTATCTAAGAATAAACAAGATGGATGGTACTTACTGGTTTGTTGAGAATGTCAGTGCAAAGGGAAAGCTGCACATGGGACTGCTAGAGCAGATGTACAAGTGGACCACAGAGACAACCAGAGGGCTGGAGCACCTCTGCTATGCAGACAGGTTGTAAGAGTTGGGGTGTTCAGCCCAGAGAAGGCTCTGGGGAGACCTGCACTTTGGCCACAACAACCCCATGCAGAGCTACAGGCTGGGGTCGGAGTGGCTGGAGAACAGCCAAACAGAAAGNCCAGTACCTGAAGGGGGCCTACAAGAATGATGGGGAGGGATTTTTGAAAAGGGCTTGTAATGATAGAATGGCAAGGAATGGCTTTAAGCTTGAGGAGAAAGAAGTTCTTTACAGTGAGGGTAGTGAGATGCTGGAACTCAGGTTGCCTGGGGAGGTTGTGGGTGTCCTGTTCGTGGAGATGTTCAAGGCCAGGTTGGGTGAGGCCTTGATTAACTTGGTCTAGTGGAAAGTGTTGGGGCCGGGGGTGGGGGAGGTTGGAAGTAAATGATCTTTTAGGTCCCTTCCAACTGAAACAGTTCTATAAATGTATGAATGTTTGTTTCATATGTTCATCACAGGAGCATCTCTGTATTACATACACATTGTCAAAGCAACTGCAATGTTGCACAGAAAGCCATGCCATACTTTTGGATACTGTGCTGCAGAAAACAGTGGGAAGGTTCAGCTCTGCCCAGCTCCCATTGATTTATAAATGGGTTTTGTTCTGTGAGATAAAGGTATTTATAATTTTCGTTGTAATGAGGGAAGGAATTAATTTTCAATCAAACTGAGGAGCTGTGTGAAGATTAACTGACAAGAATAAATTGAGAAGGTCAATTTAGTTTCCATTTCATTCTCTGGTCCCACCTTTTCATTCTTGGGCCCCTCCATGCCAGTCCCATCCCCATGCTTGACACACCCTATTGGCTTTTAATATTTTTCATTTTACATCATACTTCTTCTTTTAAATCTGACCCACTTATTGATGTGATGCAGGATGGTAAGTCAATACATTTTAGCTTACATTCTGTGCCCACATTAATAAATGGCTACTGAACCAACTGCAGTAATCTATTCAGAAAAGTAAGACTTACTAAAAGACCTGGGCTGAAAAATACGTGCTGTATATTAAACAATTCACCCAGATCAATCCTGCAAGATTAATAGAAAAGTGACTTTTACAATCAAAATCCATTCCCTCCCTCTCAGCTCTAAGCCTGGATATCCTACGAGAGCAAGCCCTATTAAATGTAAAGCTAACCTGGTGTAGGCTTTGCTGTCCCTTTCTAAGGGCAAAGAATTCTGTGACATTTGGAAATGGCAGCTAGTTGCACACCATGCATTTTTCAGTAGCATCCATTTCAAAGTGATATCATTGCATCAACAAGCTCTGCTCGGTGCTTGTGGAGAGCTTTGCCTGGCCTAGTTCTGTTTTTAATTTTTCCCTTTGCAAATGACTGTATAGTATATAGCTATGACTAGCAGGCATTTATGAAGCTGAGTATAAGAATGCTGTTATTTTCCCAGGAAAACTGTCATTATGGCACTTCAGAAGACAACTGGCTTCATGGAACAAACACCAGCAGCTGCATTATCAAATAACCTGAAGACTGTGCTGGATAAATAATAAAAAATTTAATCTGTGCGAGATGCAGGAAATGGAGAGAAATTAATCTTTGGAGCTCATCTTCAGAACACCAAATAATATACCTGACCAATAAAAATCCAAACTGAAGATCTTATTACAGCCGCACATATAGACAGTACTTGTTTTATGAGACAATTTAAATGCACCTAAAAGCACTGGAAGACAAATCTTGTGTTTTCTAGAATCTGGTAGTCTAAAAGGCTACCCAAACATCATGCTTCAGATTATGGAGTTATCTGTGGAGAAACAATCAAACAAACTATTGCAAATATACTGAAACTCCCCCCCTAAAAAAAAAAAAAAAAAGCATTATCCTATCTGTATACTTATTTCTCAAACAATACAAAAACCTCTTTACAATGCATCCTGTAGGAAAAGAGGTTTCAGCTCCTTGCCCTTAGTACCATGAGTATTTAGCCTAGATTGCCGCCTTCTGTAGAAGTTTTAAACTCTGAAAAGACAGAATAATCCCTCAGATGATGAGCAGTTGATTATATTGAGATAATCAAGATAGTTAAGATTGGCCTTGCTTTTTTGTTCAGTGTTAACTCATCTACTCTGCCAATGATTCATTTTAGCCCATTGGTAACTTGCTGGCCATCAATTCTCCTTAATTGCTTCTAGCTAAAAACATCTAAGTGTTGATTGGACATTTATCTAACAAAGTTTCCACAAAATTAAATGTATTCCTTTGTCTGCTAACTGAACCATAAGTGTTTTCTCCACGGACTGCATAAGACTTTAACTATTGTTCTAAGCAAATTAATTCAGGACAAAAATAGAAACAGTCTTTGAAGGATAATGCTACTAGATTATTTTTGCTTCCAGTTCTGTCTACACGATACTCAAATCAAGCCGAAATAAAACGCTTTCCAAATATGATGTTTTGCTTGTCTCGTAAACTGGGAATGGAGCAGGGTGAGGGGAGGAGGGATGTGGTGGAAATCAGTCTTGTGATTATAAAAGAAAACAGTGCTGGTACTGCTTTTTGAGAAGCAGGCAGACTGTATGTTCACATTCCTTTTTTTTTTTTTCCCCCATGCATGAAAAAAAGAAAAAGATAATTAAGATCTGGTACAGTTATCTGGAACCTCCAAAACAGAACTCTGAAGAAATCATAAGGTTGACACCTGGCAAAACATCTGGCCTTGCAGAAGTATTGGACGCCTCCAAAACAGCAGCACTGTAAGTAATTTGAGATGTCCAAGTGGCAGAAAGTGGTCCTTCTTATGTACAATAGCTGCCTAATAGTACTGTTCTGATGAAGGGACTTAAAGGGTTATAAATAATGATCACCTCCAGGAAGAGTTTTCTTGTGTCTCCCACTTAACCTCAACCTGATTATGGGGACACGTAGTGGCTTTGCTAACCTTGCTGATATAAAATGCAGTTCTGTACAGACAGGCTTTTCATTTTCCAGTTCAGACAGCCTAGCACAGTTACCTGAGGTTCCTTTTAACTCCTTTATTGGCATAGTGAGGTTACTGAGACTCTGTGAAAGGATCCAGCACGTCAATTTTCATATTGTTACAGAAAGTCCCATGCCTATTCCAGTGGACTGGAATTCCTCAAAGCCACTTGTGGCTCATACTAGGAAAAGTTTTGTTTGCAGTGTTCCTGGGAGCCATTACACAATGACTGTAGAGAAAAGAGTATAACCTACCCTGACAGGCAAGACTGCCTTAAGCTGTTAAGAAAGTCATGGACATCATGGATTTGAACAAAACTACTTGAAGCCACACTGCGAGAGAAATCACATATACAAATATACTAATACAAATATACAAGCACTGAGACCCAGCAGAGCTGTTTCTGATCCTTATGACCACTTGCACACATTCTTCATGAGGGAAATCTGCTTTCTGAATCATGGTTGCATCAAGAATGAAAGGAAGTAGATCAGAGCAATTGGTAAAGCAGTAAACCAGGACTTTGAGTGAGCAGGAACACTTGATGGACTCTTCTAATTAGCAACAAGAGCGTAAACTCAAAAGTAGCACAACACCACACTGACTTCTTGCAATCTTCTTTGTACCATAGGAACAAATTCTTTACTGTGAGGGTAATGGAACACTGGAACAGGTTGCCCGGGAAGGTAGTTGAGGCCCTGTCCCTGGAGATGTTCAAACTGAGGCTTAACAGAGTTCTGGGCAACCCAATCTAGTGGAGGATGCCCCTGCTAACTGCATAAGGGGTTGGACTAGATGACCTTTGGAAGTCCCTTCCAACCCAGACCATTCTATGATATCTGAAGTGGTTACAGTTGCCATTCTGTCTCAGGATTTTCTGATTCTCTATTTTAAATGTCAAAGCTGAGTCAAGAGCCAGTGGCAGAAGAATGAATATGCAGTCACCTGTAGAAGAGTGAGCATTAACAGAGATTCTGTGCTTGTTCCCTCGTCAGAACCATTTCTCATCTCACCATTTAGCCCTCAGGGATACAATGACCTAGAAAATTGACAGTTTTATAGCAAAATATTTTTGAATTAATTGTTCTGAGCAGATTCAACAATCCATGATATGACAGAGCTGATAGGCAGTGAGAAATGCCCCAATTGTCAAGGACTTTAAGCACAGACTGTTATCCACAACCTAACCAGCTTTTCTTAAGGTGGTTTCACCTTCAAAATCTGTGTTTATACTTAACAATCCACATGGATAGTCAGGAAATTTCAGGGAGGAAGAAAACTACTATTGCTCAGAAATGGTGTCCTGTGAACAGTGGTAGCCACATTCCCATTTGTTAGCAGGACATTATAGGTCACTGAAGCCAAAGGACAGAGAGCTCCAGTTCCACTGGATAGGTATTTGTGAGTCAGCTGACTGAAAAGACACATTCAGAGCGTTCTGATCCCTTACTACCTTTCTCCTCTAGTGTTTGCTGGTTTATCTGTGCACATACACTTTAGTTATGGCCTTCAAATCACTTCTCACTAAGTCTCCTCTAAGAAATTACAGCCTGGAGTAGAACTTCAGAAAAATGCTTTAAAAAAAAAAAAAAAAGTGGTGGCAGAGAGCTGTGCTTTTTGCTGTTTCCACAGTGCTGCTGTGTGGCTTAGCACTCTAAACTTCTATGGACAGCGCTTACACAGTTACAATGTCCACTCATGCTTGCCACTGCCACAGTTGGCTGCTGCTTCTTTGCATACAGAGGCAGCTGGAAGCAGGATCCCATGCTGTAACAAGGAAGAGAGGTCCATTTCATCACAGCATCAGCACAGAGCTGACCACCTGCATCTCAGGTAGCCATCAAGACTCTTCTTGACATGGTCGCTGTATTTTCCCTTTTCAACAACAGTGTGCTCAGCAGCTTCTTGAGAGGATTTCTAAAATCTCACCTGCTATCAGATAAAATAAAAGGCAGGAAAACAATTTATGGAAGAGAGGTTACGCCTTTCCATACCGAACTGTGGAGTGATTCAGCATGTTTTATGGATCAGTAGTGTTTACATCAGCCAAAGGGTTTGGGCCAATTTTGGTGAGTTTTCTGTGATCTCAATGTAATTTCCCAGAGCTATCCTGGGCTGGTGGTGCCTGAGGTTGTGCCTCTCTTACATTTGTTGTTAGAGATGGTAATGTCCCCTATCCTCACAGTGTGACAAAACAGGTGTAGCCAGGCTGGTTTCCTGCCAAACTGACTGCGCTTCCCTCATGAAAGCAAAGGACTCGACTCCACTCTGGCGTACTGCATCCAGTTCCAGAATCTCTATTAAAAGAAAGATCTGGACATGCTGGAATGTGTCCAGAAAAGGGCCAGGAGGATGATCAGAGGGATGGAGCACCTCTCCTGTGAAGACAGACTGAGAGAGTTGGGGCTGTTCAGTCTGGAGAAAAGAAGGCTCCAAGGTGACCTTATTGTGACCTTCCAGTATCTGAAAGGGGGCTACAGGAAAGCTGGGGAGGGACAAGGGGCTTTTTAGGGTGTCAGGTAGTGATAGAATTGGAGGGAATGGAGCAAAACTAGAAGTGGGTAGGTTCAGACTGGATGTTAGGAAGAAGTTCTTCACCATGATGGTGGTGAGACACTGGAACAGGTTGCCCAGGAAGGTGGTGGAAGCCCCATCCCTGGAGGTCTTTAAGGCCAGGCTGGATGTGGCTCTAAGCAACCTCATACAGTGTGAGGTGTCCTTGCCTATAGCAGTGGAGTTAGAACTAGGTGGTCCTTGAGGTCCCTTCCAGCTCTGACAATTCTATGACTCTATGACAAAATTCGCTTGCTTCAGACATTACCTTCAACAACAAAATTAATTGTTTTCTTCTTGCACAGTTTTCTGTTTTCTTAACATTTCAAAACAAAAGTACCTTTGGCCTTCCTTATTCTCCCCCCTCCCCACTGTTAAATACCTGACACACAGCCCTGCTGACTGGGCATATGACCTTCTGCTCTGCTGAAATTAAATGAAGGCTGGGAGGTTTTGTTGCCAAGGCAACTCCTTTTGATATCTGTGAGAAGTTACATGCGTCGGAGGGAACCTGCAAAGCTGCCAAATCCCACAGGAAGTACACCTGCAGCTTGGTCTTTTAGGCTGTTGTACAAATAACCACATCCAACACAGGTTGAAGCCCTAACAAAGTCCTGTAGCAAACTGAGGAACTCTGTTGCATCAAAGCACTAACAGCTTGCATATTGCTTGAGAGGTTGAGAAATATTTGCCTAACACCAGGCTTCCAAAGGCACGTAGCCAAAAGGACAACACAAACATAATTTCTGTAGCCCAGATGAGAGTACTACCTCCAGAAACACAGACTAGGTTTACAAGAGAGCAGGAAAACTGACATAAGCAAGTAGCTCTTGCATGTGGCTGTGTCTAAGTGGGAGAGAAGGTTTATTGGACACAATTTCAGAGGGTCATGAACATGTTAGAGAGCGTCTTTTAATTTTCCATGAAGGAAAACTGAAGTGAACATGAATAAATTACACTGAAGTAATAGAATTATAGAATTGTCTGGGTTGGAAAAGACCTATAAGACCACTGTGTTCAACCATTGACCAAACACCACCATGACCATTAAACCATACCCTGAAACGCTATGTCCACACATTTCTTGAACAACGTTGGGAACGGTGACTCCACCACCTCTCTGGGCAGCCCATTCCAATGCCTGGCTGCTCTTCTGGAAAAGAATTTTTTCCTCTTATCCAATCTAAACTTCCCCTGGCATAATTTCAGGCCATTTCCTCTCATCCTATCACCTGATAGGGAGAGACAGGAATTTGCTGCAGAGTCCAACAGAGAGCTATAAGGGTGATTGCAGGACTTCAACACTCTCCTATGAAGAAAGGCTGGGAAACTTGGGGCTCTCTTGAGAAGAGAAGGATGAAAGGAGATCTTATCAACATCTATAAATACCTGAGGGATGGATGTCAAGATGAAAGCAACGGTCTCTTTTTGTTGGTGCCCAGGAACAGTGGATACAAGCTAGAACACAGAGGGTTCCACCTCAACACAAGGAAATACTTCCTTATGGTGAATGTATGGATCACTGGAACAGGCTACCCACAGAGGTTGTGGAGACTCTTTAGAGACATCCAAAACCTGCCTGGGATGCATTCCTGTGTGACCTCCCCTAGGTGATCCTGCTTTGGCAGAGGAGTTGGACTCAATGATCTCTAGAAGTCTCTTCCAACCCCTAACATTCTATGATTCTGCGATCCTCACCTCACTCAAACCTCCTTTCAGGGAGCTGTGGAGAGCAAGGAGGTCTCCCTTCAGTCTCCTCTTCTCCAGGCTAAACAGCCCTGGTTCCCTCAACTACTCCTCAAGAGCCCTGTTCTGCAGGTCTCTTACTTAACTGTTGTTGCTTTTCTCCGGACGTGCTCCAGCACCTCGGTGCCTGAAAAGTGCTGGAGTGCTCAGAATTTAACAAAGAATATTTCTCTGCCAAATAATTAATTAATAATAATCATCATTGTTATTATAATTATTCAAAAGCCTGTCTAAATAAAGCTCACATTAAGCAATGACGAAAACCCCAGAGAATGAGAAAAGGAGTCCTTCTGGTGAGGGTCAGAAAGCAGCAGGTCCTCAGTTTGGGTATCAACAGTTACTGGTACAATTGAGAGAGCACCAGTTTTGAGCTCTTTAAATCATATGTGAAACTGCAACATTAGGAAAGTAGCAATTCAGCCCAAGAATGAAGTGGTTTTGAAGAGGTTTAAGAGGTTTACATTTCTTGTACTTGGATTCAAAATTACTTGGCAGCATACTGAAAATAAACAAGATCTTTTTCTCTCCTATGTAACACTTAGTTTAATTCCAGAGCTCCCCACAACAGACTGTTATCAAAGCCATATTATAAGTAGCTCAAAGAAGAAATTAGACTCATTCATCATTGGTGGGTATTAATCAAGATAGACTAGCCACTATCAACCACTCTGGAAAATGGTTCTCACAGAATCACAGAATGTCAGGAACTGGAAGGGACCTTGAAAGATTATCCAGTCCAACCCCCATGCAGAACAGGATCACCTAGACCAGATCACACAGGAACATATCCAGGCAGGTTTTGAATATCTCCAGAGAGAGAAACTCCACAACCCCCCTGGGTAGTCTGTTCCAGTGTTGTCATCCTCATAGGGAAAAAATTCCTCCTCATGTTTCAATGAAACTTCCTATGCCTCAACTTCCACCCATTGCCCCTTGTCCTGTCATTGGGACTCACTGGGCAGAGCCTGGCTCCAGCCTCTTGGCACCTTTACATATTTATAAACATGAATGAGGTCACTTCTCAGTCCCCTCCTCACCAAGGTCCAAGCCCCAGCTCCTTCAATCTCTCCTCATAAAAGAGATGTTCCATTCCCTTCATCATCTTTGTGGTTCTGTGCTGGACTCCTCAAGCAGTTCTATGTCCTCCTTGAACTGGGGGGCCCAGAACTGGACACAGAACTCTAGATGCAGCCTCACCAGGGCAGAGCAGAGAGAGACAAGAACCTCTCTCAACCTGCAGATTACTGAGTGTTACAAATAAATACATGTGGAAAAATATTTTAGGCACCGTTTCACATATTAATTTCCCAAGTTTTTCCCCAAGAAGTTACTTTTTGAGAATATTCACTAGGCTAGATCAGCTTCTGGGCTGATCTGGAACAACAAAAAATGCCTCTAACAGAAAAAGAGCTGAAATAGTTAGTTTCATTTGTTTTCCAAAGTTTGAATGGAGAATGTAAACTGGAATTCAGGAAAACTGTGCCAACTATTGTGGTGTTTGCACTGAAAATATCTACCCGCTTTGTGGTGGAATCACAATAAATATGTTCACTTAAGTGTGCTGGTTTGAGCCTAGTTGGAATATTTTAATGGAGAAAATTATATTATAGGCTGTGAAAAGGAAACAATGGTGATGTCTACTTCACTCATAGGCTTGCTGAGATGTTTAAGTACTCAAAACATAGATAAGTCAATGTCTCTGGGGTACAGTGTCTAGGTCTAGCAGCTTCTGGCTTCTCCTCTCTGCCAAGTAACCCATTTTTCTTCTAACCTCTCTGGCCCATCCTCCAAACTCACCTTGCATGTAAGGCAAACCTTGGGGTAAGGTATAGGGGTGGGGAGAAGGTGGAAGGGTGGTTGGAAGCCCCTCCTGCGGTCTCTGATTTCTGGGAGGGGTGTTGTGTTTCTGTATTACCTTTAACTTGTATATTTCTGTAAATATTCTTGTATATAGTATATATACCTGCTTGTATATTGTGCTGAGCTGTAAATAGAGCTTCAGTCCTTAACTTCCAGGCGGCTGAGTTCTAGTCTGGGTCATTTTACAAAGTGTGGGGGGGCAGGTAACTCCCAAACCATCACACTTAAGTTATCACTTCCTTCATAAGGATCTTTCCTGATCTAATGAAAAACTAAATTAAATATAAATGGGTGCACGTGTACCAGTGCAGGCTGGGGGACTGACCTGTTGGAAAGCAGAGTAGTGGAGGGGAACCCGGGAGGGTCCTGGTAGACAGAAAGATACCATGAGCCAACAATATGTACTTGTAGCCAAGAAGGCCAATGGTGTCCTGGAGTCTGAGAAGTGCTGTAGCTGTGGTCATGAGAGGTTCTCCTCCCCCTCTACTCTTCCCTGATGAGGCCACACCTGGAATATAGTGTCCAGTTCTAGGCTACTCAGTCCAAAAAGCACAGGGAACTGCTTGAAAGCATCCAGCGTAGACCCACAAAGATGATTAAGGAAGCAGAACATCTTCCTTGTGAGGAAAGGGAGAGGGAGCTGGGGCTCCAGCTTGGAGAAGAGGAGACTGAGAGATGACCTCAATGTTTATAAATATGTGAAGCACAAGTGTTGAGAAGATGGAACCATCATCTTCTCAGGTATGTCCAATGACAGGACAAGGGGTAACAGGTACAAGCTGGAGTATAAGAGGCTTCACACGAACATAATCCGCCTGGATGCGTTCCTGTGTGATCCTGCTCTAGAAGGGGGTTGGACTAGATGATCTTTTGAGGTCCCTTCCGACCCCTAACATTCTGTGATGAAAATGGACAGGCTCTGTAAAGACAAATATCTCTTGTAAAGTCAGATGCAGCACACAAATGCTGCTAGGTTCACACTGAAGGCAGCACACCCAAAAATTACATCAGAAAGTGGGAGAGTTTCTTTCCATTTACCTTCCAGAAGAGCTACACATTTTCAGAAGTCCTTGGAGATTTGCCTTTTGCCAGTTACCTTAATTGCAGTTAAGGAACCACAGCTATAAGAACGATCTTTTGTTATGATGGTGCATTTCTTCTGCTGCACTTCTGGAAAAGTTATCAAATCACAAAGGAGGAAAAACTCATTCAAACTGCTTTTGAATTAGACTATGTACTGCAATATCACCCATCTCTAGCATCCGACAGGAGAAGCCATGAGTTTGTTTTACAGAATTATCGAATTGTTTTGGTTAGAAAAGATTTTTAAGATTATCAAGTCCAACACATACCTAACTCTGCCTGAGTCTGCCACTAAACCATGTCACTCAACACTGAACCTGCCTCTTTCAAACACCTGCAGGGGTGGGGATTCAACCACCTCTGTTTCAATGCAAAAGAGTGACAAAAAGCTCAAATCTAGGTCCTCAGGTCAAATACAGATTTTGTCTCCAATGGCACACATGCATTTCTATCAGCTCAGAATCTGACCCATAGGCTTGAATTTGGGATGACTTCGATCAGTGTCCTTGGAAGCAGCAGAAACAAGCAACCCTGAAAGCACATAAATGTCTGCAGCTGTTAAGAGTCCACCTCATGTGATGAAATACAGTCCCATACCCTTACATATCTCCCAGCTAGACTACAAAACTTTCAACCTTTCTTGAGAGGAAGAAGTGTCTGTTCACCTCCAGACAGCGACCAATTACCACAGCAATCTTACACAGCAAATAATTTATGCCTCAGAAAAGCAAAGCTTTTAACATAAAGAATGACAACAGTCCACATTTAAATAGCTGAGCTTGAAGCTTTTGGCAGTTCATTTGACTTTTCGAACAAAATCCCAATTCTTCAACAGAAATAATTTGGTTTTTTCCAAAGCTCACTTTTTGCTAGGAAGAGGACAGTAACAAAAGAATGGTCTGGATTTTTTGCAGCTGTGCATATAGTACAGACCTTCTCCTCTACGATACAGTCTTGTTCTGATTCAGCAAACAAGCAAAGAGGAAACAGCCATTAGGGAGTCACAGAAAAAGCACAGACTGTGAAAAAGATTGCTTTTAAAATTCATGGGCAAATACCAAGAACAGAGAAGGCCAATAACATAAGAAGCAGTAATAGACCAATGAATTCAAGGCAAATATTAACTGGGTTTAACATAAGCTGGATGAATGAGGTAAATAAATATTCAGAACAGTGTATGGAGACCACCCCATGCAGGTGTGCTCCAGGGAGGTGAGATCACAGAATGCTAGGCTGGAAGGGACCCCAAGGATCATCTCATGCAACCTTTCTAGCTGAAATGAGCTGGCCCAGCACCCTGTCAAGCTGAGTCTTAAAACTGTCCAAGGTAGGGGAATCCACTACTTCCCTTGGAAGATGATTCTGATGTCTAACTGTTCTCATGCTGAGGAATTTTCTTCTGGAGTACAATTGGTTTCTCCCCAGGAATAACTTGTACCTATTACCCCTTGTCTTTTCCATTGTGAAATGGGAGTTTCAGTCTTCCTGGTAGCCAGGTGGGTTTATGTCACCATCCTCCTGGTAGGTTTATGTATTGGTATTAAGATCTCTCCTAAGTTTTCTCTTCTCAAGGCTGAACAAACCCAGTTGCCTCAGCCTTTCTTCATACAGCAGAGCTTGCAGTCCTCCAAGGAGAATGACAATCATCTCTGAGAACTCAAGTTTTACTGAAGCAGTTCTCAACTCAGCAAGAGGAAAAATGAGAAAAACTTGTTGACAACAATTCCACCAAATAGAAGCCAGTAAACAAGAGCAGTATCAACACACAACACAATGCCTCACTAAAAAGCCGAATGGCTTTTTACATAAAGTGACTGCAGAACTATAAAATTCATGAAGCAAAATTACAGAGGTATAAAACCCCCCATCAGTGTTGTTAAGCAAATTGTACACAATGAGGAGAGAAGGGTGTAAAAAAAAATATTAAAAAATATGCAGGGAAAAGGGCTGAATGGAAGTCANAGCAAACCTTTTCCAAGCTTTCTGATTTTTCTAAATTACTAAATTCCCTGTAATCATCCTCGTGAACAATTTTCCTGAATGAATTTCTGAACCCATCTAATTAATTTTATATAAAGTTGTGGGCGAGGATTTCCAGAAATAAAATAACTGCATATTTTATAACTCCAGCCTCATGAAGTCCCACAACCGAGTCAGGTTGTAAGAAATATTCTTTAGTTCCTGAGTGAGCATTGCTATATTCCTGAAGTGATGAAACAGGCAGTGGTGAATTAAGCTAAGCCCACCTAGGTAGAGATGGCGCAGGACAACTGTTTTATTGGCAAGGCTTTTTGTCATACAGATTGATGAAGGTGCATTATGGAATGTATATTGTGCATAAAATATTTTAATATCATCAGATTTCAACTTGCCCTAGTTTTAAAACTTAAATTCACAGATTTCTTCAGTTAGGAACAGCTCACTCATGCAGCCCCACGAGGAGCACTNACCGAGTCAGGTTGTAAGAAATATTCTTTAGTTCCTGAGTGAGCATTGCTATATTCCTGAAGTGATGAAACAGGCAGTGGTGAATTAAGCTAAGCCCACCTAGGTAGAGATGGCGCAGGACAACTGTTTTATTGGCAAGGCTTTTTGTCATACAGATTGATGAAGGTGCATTATGGAATGTATATTGTGCATAAAATATTTTAATATCATCAGATTTCAACTTGCCCTAGTTTTAAAACTTAAATTCACAGATTTCTTCAGTTAGGAACAGCTCACTCATGCAGCCCCACAAGGAGCACTTCTTCTACTTGTTTTTTTTTTTTGCAAGGAGTATTTACAGCAGTCATTTTTATGCTCAGTACATTTTGGCAGTTCTGCTTGGAAATCTCTTGGCTAAAACTAAGGCAAAACCCAAGCCTTGTTGCATTAAACAGCCCAAATCAAGACAGTAAAAGCTTGTGTACGATAAAGTGATGAGCACCACCGGAATACACTTGAAACATTCACACAGCTAATTTGTTTGTAATCAGAAGGAATGAGATTCTTCACTCTTTTGCTTAAAACTGTTACTGCTGCCAAATGCACCAACCTGCTGTAACGCTTGGTGAGAGATACTGATATCTGCAAATCATTGCTTCTCCTGTACTCTGTCTTGCTGTTTTTTCCTGGCTTGGACCAAAGTTGTTGGATGCCATGAGGAAATACTTCCACCCTTAAAATCTCTATTCACAGGCTTAGTTTTGACCCAAATTGCAGGCTGGCTTGACTAGAAAGGTGAAGGAAGGACTACAACTTGAAGGAGGACTACACAGCAGGATGCTAAAGAGAAAAGAACATACAACAGTTTGGGTTCCTTTGAGATGAAAAGAGCACTGCTTTCTCTACCAGGCATCATTGAATTAGAGAATGGCAGCAGTTGGAAGGGACCTCCACAGATAATCCAGTTCAACACCTCTATCAAAGCAGGATTACCCCTTGCAAGTCAAACAGAACACATGCAGACAGGTCTTGAAAGTCTCCAGAGAGGGAAACTCCACAACCTCTCTGGGGAGCCTGGTCCAGTTCTCCAGCACACTCACAGTAAAGAAGTTTTCCTCATGTTGAAGTGGAACTTCTTGTGTTCCAACATGAATCCCTTGCCCCTTGTGTTATCACAGGGCAACATTGAAAAGAGACTGGCACCTTCTTGACACCCACTCTTCAGGTATTTATACATATTAAAAAGATCTCCTCTCCGTCTTCTCTTTTCCAGAGTAGACAGCCCCAGGTTGTTCAGCCTTTCCTCATCAGAAAGATGTTCCAGTCCCTTCATCATTCTCATAGCCCTTGACTGGACATTCTTTCATGTATCTTGTCCCTCTTGAAGTGGGCATCCCAGAACGGGAGACAATACTCCAGATATGGTCTCCCCAGGGCAGAGTAGGAGGAGATGAAAAGATCTTTTAGTGTCACTGCTGCTATTACATTTTGGGAGTTGAAGACTGCAAGACCTCACTTTCACTTCTATTTTTCTTCTAATTTCCCTTAGTTGGTGAGGGACATGGATACTCCTGAATCATAGAAAACAGGTGTGTCATTTCCCTGCTGCTAACAATAATAAGCTAAGAAGTTACAGGCACAGAAACCATCACTGACATTCAATTTGATATATATATATATATACACACACACCTAAAGTGCATGCAGCAGCAAATGGATACAATTTGTCCAAAGTGCTAACAAATCAACAGAATAGCAAAGACCAAGTCAATTTCTACCAGCCTACAGTTAAAAAGGTGATTGTGAACATGCAGCTTTGCACCAAAATACATCCGAAACATATGGTAGAGGCTAAACAGACTACAGATTAAGCTGAATAGACTGATCATCAGAAGCTGGTGTGTATCCTTGCATTTGTCAGAGACTGATTCTAGCATGGTGACATTACATGGCATTGAATTCAGACTAAAGGTTACCAGAGAATGACTCTCAGATCACCTTTCTCTGTATGAAAGCTTTGCACAGTGGGCTGGGTGTGTAATCCACTGGCTGTAAGACAGCCATATATGAGCAAAGGTGAAAGAAGCAGTAAAGAGTGCTGTAAGTACCACAGAAACATTCAGGTTGGAAAAGCCCCTCAGGATCACCAAGTCCAACCCATATCCCTACTCTACAAGATGCATCCTAAACCATATACCCAAGCACCATATCCAAAAGACCTTTAAACACATCTAGGGTTGGTGACTCCACCACCTCCCTGGACAGCCCATTCCAATGCCTGACCACTTTTGCTGGGAAAAGATTTTCCTAATGTCCAGTCTAAACCTACCCATTTGCAGCTTGAGGCCATTCCCTCACTAATTACCTCTGAGAAGAAACCAGCACTAACCTCTCCACAATCTCCTTTCAGGTAGCTGTAGACAGTGACAAGGTCTCCCTTCAGAATCTCCTTCAGGATAATGACATTAATAAGTTCCCAGAAAGTAAAATAACGCAGAAATAAAGGTAATAAATACAAGATAGAGGCAAGCATGGTTCATGTTCCTGAATCAAGATCAAGAAGAAATAGAAGTATCTGCCATGGACTGTTTTCCTTTTCTGCAGGAAATATGTCAACATGTTCTTTGTAGATGTTCAGCTCCTCCATTTTTCCATCAAACACAGCTGAAGTTGACTGACTGAAAAAATCACCAGGAAAAAGGGAGGTCAGATTACAACATCCACTGGCACTTGCAATTACTATGTATCTGCCAATGCCAGATGCCTTGGGAAACCAAACAAGCTCTTCTCTTAGAAAACTGTTTAAAATTTCAGGAACTGAAGGATCCTCCTGAACTAACATATGACAAGAGCAGAGCAGAATGAGTCATGGAGAGGAAAACACTGATGATTAAGGGTGCAAGTCACAACGATGAAACGTCCTAGCTCAAAGCTAGGTAGGTGCTCAAGCAATAGCAAAGGAGCAGAAAATCCCTAAGAAACTGCAATTACAGAAAGGAATCCACCAGAGAAGGGGAAAGATAGGAAGGCAAAGAAGCAAGTAATCTACTCTGAAGCCTCTGTAGCCCAAACATCCTGGCATTATGGACAGTTAAAATATTCCATCAGAGGGGGACTGAGGGCTGATGTACCTGTAGGCCATAATAACAGAAAAGCAGGTGAAACCATCAAAGTGACAATTTATGTTTTTATCATGCCACTGATATATAACAGATTCAAGAATTCATCTGGGCAGCAAGTCTTAGCACCAAAGATCCAACCTGAAGGGAAAGAAAAAGATGAAGGAGGTCAAAACAACAGCTAAATTGCAGTAGCAATTACTGCAAAGCCCTTATAGTGAAGCAAACCTTATACTTGAACTCACACAGCGTGCAAATACAACAGGTATCAGACAAAAAAATAAAATCCATGCAGGCAATGAAACACCACAGTTATGCAGGGGGAGTGGGAGCTTTGTACAAAGTCTTTAGCACAGGAGAAATCTTGAGAGTCTATCCACAGCATCACAAGTAGAGCATATACAGTTTTCCACCACTTAAAGATCAATGGGAAGAACTGAGGGTTTGGAGTGGTTTTGGAACATGAGATATTTGAACAATATAACAAGTGGGAAGTGAAGAGAGATAAAGAATTAGATGAAATCGCTTAAATCAAGTGGATGTTGGAAAAACAGTTGTATTTTACAGGATGTCTGGATATTAGGAAGAAATTCTTTCCAGTGAGGGTGGTGAGGCACTGGAACAGGTTACCCAGGGAGGCTGTGGATGCCCCTTCCCTGGAGATGTTCAAGGCAAGGTTGGACGAGGTCTTGAGCAACCCAGTCTACTGGAAGGTGTTCCTGCCCATGGCAAGTGGGGTTGGGACTAGATGATCCTTAAGGTGCCTTCCAACCCAAACCATTCTATGACTCTGAAATTAGAAGGTCAATTAATAAGCAAAGAACTGATTCTAGTCACTCAAAAAATATAACATCTATCCTGTTTTTTTTTTTGTTTGTTTTCTAAACTGTGTCTCCTTGCTGTGTAATGAAGATCTGATCATGTTTAGTAGACTACCCAGGACTCTGTAGACAACCTATTGATAGTTGCACTATAAAGGAAATTCTAAGAAAGCATCAGGATAAGGAATCAGTTGATCACTTGAAATGCCCCCTTGTGAAATAAAGGCATCTAAGTACCAAAGATGACTTTATGTTCCAATTTCTGTTTCAGACTATCAGAGCAAAACCTCACACTGTCCCCTGCTTAGATCACATAGCTGGCCTAGAATAAGATGAATTTTGTGTTGATACTATGTTTGTGGAAATTGCTCATTGCATGTTCCCTCTGACTGGATGCTAAAAGGAAATTAAAGATGCATTGGCCAACTCAGCTGCTAGGTAATAAGAACATCTGAAATTTACAGCTCATGAATCTTTGCCATGTCAGGGGAACCCCTCTACAAATCTTAGTAGCTTCCATTTGGAGTGAAAAGAGTGGTGATGAAGAGTTTCTTCTGTATGATTCTGGGCTGCTGGGACAGCTGTAAAGCCAGAATAGAGAGCTTTACCAAGGACCAGGAATCATAACATTATTATGTCTATTACCCTCTGATGGTTTGGGAGTTACCTGCCCCGCCCTCCCCCCACACACACACACAATGAAATCACCCAGACTAGAATCAGCCAGCTGGAAGTTAAGGAATGAAGCTATATTTACAGCTTAGCACAATTTACAAGCAGATATATTTTTATATACACACACACACACAATATATAGGTATATACAAGTTAAAAGTAATACAGAAACAAAAAATTCCCTCCAAAACAATNCAGAAAGCAGCCACAGACTGTCCAAGTGAAAGGAGCAGAACAACAACTACTGAGAACTGAGAAGTGTGTGAGAAGTGAATGCCTTATCTATATTTTGACTAGCTGCACTTCTCGGCAGAAGAGTGAGTGACATAGGTTACTTTATTTTTTTTCTTTGTTCTCACGGCTAAGGATTTAATTTATCTCAGTAAAATATTCCAATTAGCCTCAAATCAGGGCACCCTCGTTCCTACCAACTGATTTGTAACAGAAAAGGAAAATAGTGCAGCTCACTGTGAAGCCAGATTTTGTCAGCATTCAGAACAATGCCAATGTTTTCTAACTGGCACCAAGTCAGCACTTTCTGACTGCTGATTTTATTTGGCCAGGTGAAGTAAGGGAGTTGAGAATGCAGCACATTTTTTTTTTTCCGTCCATACATCTAATTGTTCTTTAGAAAACTCCCACTGAGACATGTAACTGGACAATCTGCACACAGCTCTACACAAAAAAATATCACCTTAAACCAATCAGCTGCTGGGAAAGAACCACAGGCAACAAACCACTGAATTATGCAGCTAAGCCACTTAGAGCCATATGTCCTTGTTCTGACTACTGTCACCTCACTGCATTCACCATTTACAGCTCAGAGGCAAATCTTTGTCAGACACAGAGGCACTCAGTGAGCTACCTGTCCTTTGAGATACTGAGCACTGTCCAAGTCCTGTACAATGCTCAGAGGTCAGAGTAATCTTACTGACTCATTCACATCTTGCATAGTCTCAGTGACAAAGCGCACACCACTACATCCCCAGTGGAGCCCATTTTCTGACATCACTCCGTCCTTCCCATCATCATGCCACTGAGAGCCAAACACTTGTTTGTTGCTTCTCAATACTCCTGGAAGGGACAGCAGAGCTCCCGTGGGACTGCTTCCACTTTCTCCAAATCTATTCCTGCCCTTTTGGATTCAGCCAGAGACCTGTCTTTGAATGTCACAGTCATTCCAATGCCCTCTTTAAATCTTTGTTTAGCCAGTATCCGTAAGTAGATGTGATGTTCTGTGTTAGCCCTCACATGACTGCAGCATATCTAACAGATGTTTTGTGAAAGATCCATCTATTATGACACAGAAATCTGACAGATATTTACTCAGTGGAAGTTTAGGAAAGGAAGCAGAAGTTAAACAGCTAAGGATTGTTATGTTTGCGATCATTCCTCACAGAACATCCCCCACAGCTAAACATATTAAAATGAGAACAGAAGGTGGATTTTTATAGGTTATCTTCTCTTTTAGCTACAATACTAAATGCATTGCAATGCATTGTCATATAGTGACATTCACCTGTTGGACGTGACACTTGAAGAAAACACACCACTTAGTTGACAGCAGGGTGGGGAAGTGGGAGCTGTTGTAAAAAGAAGGAAGAACATAAGAAAGAAGAACATCACTTCCAAACTTGGAGAGATAGGCTGGAATTCGTGGCTATTTTTTACCTAGTCCAAAAGAAAAAGGTAAATTTTCATCACAAGTTAAGACTGCTGTGAGCATTGTCAGGGCTTGCTTACAATGACCTCAGTAAGAATGAAAATGGGCCTCAGATGCAAAGGGATATGTATAAATGCTCTCCATGGCTACAGATTTCAAATATAGCCATGGGAAGAGTCGAGTGCCTTAGTGCCCCGTTCAGTTCAAAAAGAATGGAAGCATCTTCAAAACCAAGTCACAGATCCTGTTAAAATCACAGCCAAAACCCCTCATTATGCTAGAATTCTGTAACACAATACACTTCCTAGAAAACTCAGCATGTTCAGGAGATCAAGAAGTGGGACATAAAGAAGGTCCACATTCAGCATAAATGATGCAATACAGTCAGTACAATAAACTATGCTGCAAGAAAAGCATGGACCAGATAGAAAATGATTGAAAGTCTAGAAGACATGACCTATGAGAGAAGATTAAATGAATGTCCAGTCTAAAGAGAAATTATATGAGAAAGGACAAGATCTAAAACCATTTAAATATAAACAAATTGTAGCAAGGAAAGGAAGGAGAAAAAAAACCCAAAAATCTAGTGGAGAGCTTGGAAGAGCAATCCACCCCAAGTTACCAAGTAGAGAGGCCACAGTGGGCTCAGAAAAACTTGTGAACCAAAACAGATCTGGCCACGCTTTTGCAAGATGACAGTATCACAGAGTAACAGTATGCTTGCACTCCTTGCTGGCATTTTGATGTAACTGCTGTTGGAGACAGACTGCAGTGTTAGACCTTTGTCTCGGACCACAAGAGCAGCCCTTGCAATCTTACATGGTCTCCACATCCATGGTGAGCAGAAGACAGAATGATTAGGCTTAAATCTACAGAAAGGAAAATGTAAGTTAGATACAATGAAAGGGAAAACCGAATGCCTCCCTACCAACAAGGACAGTGATTCTTCTAAACTGATTGCTCAAAGAAGAGGCAGGATCTCTGTCATAAGAAGCTTCTCAAGGGCTGAAAGAAATCCTGCCTTTGAAGAGAAGAATGAATTGGAGGACTGTTGGGTCGTCTTTCCTTTTATGGTATGAGAATTTAATACTGAATGATTGTTAAAGCCCATCACCTTCCCTGCATATAAGGCCTCTGGACAGGTTTTAGAGATCTGGGCTAGCTAAAAAAACCCCAAAAACATTTACCATGTTGCATTATTTCCTTAGGTGAGGAAGACAGCCTATGTACCTGAGCCTGCAGCTGGGACAGTTACTGGGCACTGAAGAAAGTACATATGCCAACAAGCTCCAAGAATCTTCTCTGCTTGCAGAGGATATCTTGCAAACTGGTTGCTAGGTGCTCTGCTCCTTGACATTTATGTGCTTGAGCAAAGCCACATCTGCTGTTTAGCGAAACGTCACAATAAATGTAATTTTTAATCATCGTCTGCTGCAGTTCTGGTAAGCCTGTAAGCAAAACATGCATTATTTCAGTTTGTAGAAGGAAGTCCTGTTATCTGACAGCCAGATATAGGCTGCTTCTTAAAATGCTGGGGGCTGGGGAAGAACAGCAAGTGAAAACAATTTATTATCTACTGACAATAATATCTCCCTTCAATATCTTAACTAAAATAAATGGGCTTGGAGAGATATTCCTATTAACTCATCACTTTTCAATAATGCAAGCTAGAAAGAATATGAGCATGTTCATGCAATCCATTTGTTACAGTTTAAGGCTAAAGAAGTGAGTGTGTAGAATCATAGAATGAATCATAGCACAGTTTTGGCTGAAGACGACCTTAAAGGTCATTGAGTCCAACCATTCTCTAACGCTAGCAAGGCTGGTGCTAAACCATAGCCCTCAGCACCACATCTTTGCATCTTTTAAATACCTCTAGGGATGGACACTCAACCATCCCCTTGGAGAGCCTATTCCAGAGTTTGAGAACCATTTTGGTGAAAAAGTTTCTCCCGATATCCAATGGGAATTTGGGGAAAACAAAGAAAATACCAGGAAGTATTGTCTCATATTCTACCTTTTTTTTTTTTCCTCCCTTTTTTTCCTTCTTCCTAATGGAAAGATATCTTTGTAAAAGAGGGACCATCCAGAGATGTGACAGATAGCCTGAACTGCTAATAAACACTGTATCTGGACTGTGCAGTACATATATTACATTCTGTTATAAGTTTGGGGCTACACAGCTAGCAGGGAATTTGCAGTTTTCCTTGAGCTGATTCCAGTCTGGGTCAAATTAAACCACTGAGAAGAGGAGGGGAGGTGGAAACTCTCCTGAGGAAAACTGATGGTGTGCAATTGAGAGAAGCTTTTAGTAGACATTAGCCTGGACCTGAAAAAAGAATAAATCTGTGTTTGAGCTCTGGTTCTGGATGGTGCCTAACATCTGATTTAGTAGCTTATTATCCCTGTATGGATTCTTCAGGTGTCAGAGGAGAACAATGCTACTTATGTCTAGCTCACTTGTTGCAGGGGCTATTGCTTACCTTTGGTAAATGTTCTGGGGGATTGGTGTGTTAGCACAGAGGCAAACAGATTGAAAAAAAAACCTGCTAGGTGGCTTTGAAGATGGAGTCCTTTGGTTTTGCTAGATGGATTAAAAATCATGACAGAATGATGCAAAATGGTTTCCTTTTGACAGCTTTTTACATCAGATTTGAATAGCTAAAGATGAGTTTGGGATTCATTGCTGGTTTGGCTGGCTGCGGCAGGGCAGCGTGAGAAGAGCAGCACTGCAGCACCATTCCATGGAAAAGCTGGACTGAGCTGACTCCTGCTGAGCTGCAAGGAAGTGTGAGAATGACAGATGGAAAACAAGGTCCTGATTTCATGCCTGATGCTATTATAAAAACACATCAATAGAGAGCAGAGGCTTTGAACCTCTCAAGCCAAGCCAAAGTGACAGTGATCAAGAGCCTTTCCTGGGCTAGCTATTCAGTGACAAGCTTGAGCAGAAGGACCCTAGCCAACAGCCTCCAAGTGACAGCAAAGTAATGAACAACAGCTATACAGTATTAGAGGATTTCTGGGTACCTCACACATTCACAGCTTCTGCAGCACCACTTTGTGAGAATTGCACCCTTGAGCTAGACTTGCAAATTTCAGCCATTACTTCAGAGAGAGAGAGAGAGAGAGAGAGAGAGAGAGAGAGAGAGAGAGAGAGAAGGGGAGAGGGGAAAACAGGTCTTAGCAGATCTGTCTCGAGAGACAGATGACACCAGGCAGTCCACTGCAGACTGATGTGACAAACTCCCAAAAGCTGTTAAATAATGGATTCCATGATGGTTTGGCTTGATCTCAATAGCCAAAACTAATGCTCCCAACAGTGTAGAAAAAACTAGCCATTAGTTAATCAAATATGAATTCAGCAATATTGAAGAAACCCAGCACAAGAGCCAGGCTTGTCATGATACTTAGACTAAGGAAGCTGAAGAATCCTACTTATATACCGAAACATGAGTCCACATCTAACCACAGTGTTGCAGTACAGAGTATACAGCCAGAAAACTTAGAAGGAAAAATATAGTCTTAACTATAAACTCGAGTTAAAAAGGAAGAAGGAAAAAAAATACATGTATGTGAATTAGGGATTCTGGGAGACAGAGATGATTAACATAACACTGAGCTATACACAAAGGGACATATAAAAGCTACTCAATTGCTGCTGTAGACTTCAGAGATTCCAGTGTACCTCTTGCAATACTTAATGCTTGATTTCAATATCAACCTCCTTGAGCAATACTTAATGCTTGATTTCAATATCAACCTCCTTGAGACAAGAGACAGTATAAGAATTTCAAATTGCTTCTTGCAAGGAAAAGCTCGAAACTGGGATGAATCCCAAATGTGACCTGTGGGCCCAAACAAAAAGAACCATCTATAACCTGCAGGGTGGACAGAAGGACAAACCAGCAGCAGTAAGATGCTGCAGACTCCATTGCTTTCTGCAGCACGCCTCTGCCTCAGATATTCACTAGAAGCAGAGTCACTGTTGCTGGTGTAACACAGACAAACAGTTTTCCCAGGTTACCAATATCAAGCCTGATGCAGGAAAACTCCATCATCTCCCACTCACTCTTTAGACACTGTACATGGGCCTCATCCATGTGTTTACAGACATACCAAGACAGTCTCTCTCCAACTTCTGTGCAAGTTTTACCTCTTCATGAGGGAAGAGGAATTATTGCTCTGCACATTCAGAGGATTACAATTTTGGAGAAGATCAGTGAATTCACTGAAGAATTCCCCATCAACCTGAGACAAAGAGAGGTCTTCTGGTGTTTGTAAGGAGACATGCCATTAGTCATTATTAGAAGTAATATATTTGGCCTGTAACCTTAGAGGTTAATCTGTTGTAACAAATCTGCCACATGAATGAAAACTTTCCCTTCTGTCACAGTAGATGAAAAAGGAGAAATGCTGGCATTGGGAGAAAGTGATTTATCGATACACATCAGAGAACACACATTTATAAACAATACGCATAATGTTTGCAGGCATTCTAGTTCCCTCATTGTGTAAACTGGTGTTAATTAGGACTACAAACAGTTAGCAGGGGAGTTCTGTTTCACAGCCTCTGATGTTTATGCATGTTTGGAGGGCTGTTTTTAAAAACTGAAAGCAGAGGAAGGTTATTTCAGGAACAGTGTGTTGCTTCTTACAAAACCTAAGTGATTAGTGCTGAGAGTAATTTGTGTGGAGGTGTTTATCACCTTTGTGCTAGCAATTTTTTTGCTACAGCTTTTCTATTAATGCCAGAGTTTGATACCCAGCTGACACAATGAGGGCTGAGACAGTGGGAAAGCAGATAGGAAACTATAAATAAAGACCAGCTCAAGAGTGGAAACATTTGACTGACACTGTGAAGCTCCTCTCATTGAGAAAGGATGGCTTTGTATGACTGCTTTCTGGAGAAACAACAGCAGACAGCTGTGTTAAAGTTTAACTAAGCATACCAAACCAAATTGCTACAAGTTATTCAAGGCCTTATGTCTAATAACTAGGTCTCTGAGAACATTCTAACATCCTGTGACTCTGTGAAACAGAAAATCTAAGATTCAGGATCCTCCCTTTATATTTTCTTCCTAACCTTTCAAATGTCATATCATTTAGCCATCTATACAATTGGAGATTGATGGCTTTGTCTATACAGAAATAGACTAGGAACCTAGTTCATGTTTAAATATTAGGAAATGTGCATCCTATTTGGAAAGGGATGAATCCTATGTAATTTTGATGCGGGTTTGGGAGTTACCCCCCCCCCCCCACTTTGTAAAATGACCCAGGCTAAAACTCAGCCAGCTGGAAGTTTAGATGAAGCTCTATTTACAGCTCAGCACAATGTACAAGCAGATATACACACTATATACAGGAATATTTACAGAAATATACAAGGTAGATGTAATACAGAAACACAACACTCCTCCCAGAAATCAGAGACCCTGAGGGTGGAGGGGCTCCCAACCACCCTTCCACCTTCTCCCCACCCCTATACCTTACCCCAAGGTTTTGAGGATCGGCCAGAGGAGGAGTTAGAAGAAAAAGTGATTAGTGAATTTAATCAGAGACCAGGAGAAGTTCAGAAGCTGGTAGACAGCCCCAGACACTGTACCCCAGAGAGTGCCGCAAGCCCGACTGTCTTACCTAATGTTTATGTTCTTAGTTTTATCTGTGTCAGCAAGCCTATGAGTGAAGCAGACATCACCATTGTTTTCCTTTCACAGCCGATAATATAATTTTCTCTATTAAAAATATTCCAATTAGCCTTAAACCAGCACAAATTTATTGTTGGAATGGTCATGAAGTTTTCCTTATTTGTGGAGAAAGAAGGATATGGAAAGGTTATTAGCTGGTATGTGACACAGAACAGCCTGAAAATTAGGACTCCAGCTTCAGAGAATTATGTGAAGTTCAAAATAGTACAATAGCCTTTCGTAAATTAAGTCATGAATCAAGATCCATTTTAAACACTTCTCAGAGTTAATGTTAACCATATTAATCAAAATGTTAATTCACTCTAAAGATGCTTACAATAAACCTCTCAGGCTCATGTCAAAATGCCCTATTCAGATGAAGCCCTGAAGGAGCTGAACTACACTAGAGAAATTAACATTTTGATCACAGGGAAGGAAAAAAAAAAAAAAAAA
>WBNM01010403.1:32861-81151 GCA_013399055.1 Ramphastos sulfuratus | reverse complement strand
CACACACACACACGTAACATATGCATCACTCTAATGCATTTTTCTCAGAGGCACTCTGAGAAAATTAACTCCATCATTTGCAAGAAGAGATGTATATTTTAGCCCTGTGGCATGCTGGACCAGTTACCACAACAAAGCATAACACTTGTAACTCATTCCTTTGTACTACCCAACAACAAAATCTCATGGAAGGTGGACACAGCCTTCATTTCACCCACTGTAGTATAAACTCAATTAATGAATGCTGATTTTCTGATCATCTTTCTGGATTATACTGCAGACTACACCATTTCAGAAACTGGGAATATGCTGCTCAAGTTTTGGTTTCTGTTTAACATAAACCCCTCTCTGTTCATTCTCAGGTTAACTCATCACGCATGGCAGCAAATCCTCCCTCTGCATTTGTTGATAGAAGAAATCTCTGGCATCTCTGATTCTGCGTGCAAACAGAGTTCCTCAGAAATTATTTCAGGGCTGATTACCAGATGGGGTTGCAACGTGCTGACATGCACAGAAGAAAGATTAGCATAAAGTTTGTTGCATGGGAACACTGTTTATATGTTCTGTCAAAAGCAAAAATCAAACCACTGTGAATGGAAAAGACTTTTTATGATTAAGGAATTAAAAGTGAAAGACAGTAGAAGCTCACAAAGCTTTAATACAAAAATATTACCTTCAAAAATATTTTGGATGAGCTTGCCTATCCTGATGTTAGAATAATGTGGGCTTTTTTACTTCCCTAAGTGTTCTGCCCTGGCAATTTATTTTTCTAATTCACTAAATTAAAATAGAGAACAGGTCAAATTATTAAAACCTAATTTGTAGTGCAGAGATCACAGTGAGTAATCTCACTTAATGAAGCTGTAATCAATGTCTGAGCAACTCCATTATTACTATCATTGTGTTACTTATTTATGCTCTGTATTGCTAAACTCTTCATCATAAAGAGTCTCCAAAGGCAACATTTGCATAAGCTGAAACATCTCTTACTTCAGAGTTTTGCAAACAACCTCTCGTACAAGTGAAGTGGTTCTCGTGCAAGACAGTATGAGATCTAGGAGGTCAGGTTTGTACATTGCCTAAGATGATGTTCGGTTTGTCTTTTAACACCACCACCACCAAAAATGCACAGATCTAGCGCTAGTTAGAGTCCATGCTTGCCAGTGGTAGTGATGGTAGCTTTCTTCAGGACCTCTTTGCCTGGACCATTTCTTATTGACTATGAGACCATATGACATAGCCAGTCTATTGTCCTTTTAGAAAGGAATCCACTTGTGAACAGCAGGATCTTTTTGGCTGAAATAATCCCTTTAGAATTCCACTGAAAGCAAAAGGAAATTTCAATTTAGGCAGCTAAAACACAGCTGAAAATAACAAGAAAAAAAATAACAACTGAGGTCTCTGGACAAGCCACTCATTAAGACAACTCTTTTGGTTTTGCGAAAGCTTTAAATGTTCACCTAGGACACTATCAGAGTAATTTAGTCAGTGGAGGCCCTTATCAGATGTTAAACAGTTCACTCTCGACACCGCTTAACAAAACCTTTGTCTTTCTGAACCGATCGGGTTTTTGTCCTAGTAGCAAGAATAGAGAGAAGCTCTCTCACTATTGTTCACCAAGTACCTATTTACACTAGTTCTATTTAGTGGCCTCTGCTAAGAACTTAAAACGATGACACACGGAATGCCCGAAAACCCCAAGATCTCCCCAGCACTAGCAGCAAAATGCCAAGACAAGGAATACAGAAGTTGCTTTGCAGCAAAAGCTCTAGAACGAAAAGACATAAAAGTCAACGCATCTTCATAAGCTTATAAATCCCTAAGATCCCCCATTTACCAAGCCAAAACAAAATAAACTTTATTTTGTCTACATGTTAAAACAGATAAACCTGCACTAGATCGACAGCTGGACTTGATTTTAAAGGTCTTTCCCAATCTAAATGATTCTATGGTTTTATTGAAAGAAAAAAAAATTGCTTTCATCAGCTTTGTTAGCAAAGCATTCAAGAAGCTGATGAAGTCCTAAAAAACAAAAGAGGGCACAGCAGCATTAGAGACCGATGGAAAAGTAATTTACATATCTTCTTCAATTTACCTCAGGTGCAAAAGGTGCCTTCAGAAGATTCAGTTTTACACAGTGATGCGGGTGCAAAGCAATATTTAATAATCTCCAAAACAAAGATGCTATTATTATTCCAATACCAGAAGCTATATGCGGTCTAGTGGTACAATAATTGTTATCCTAGACATAGGTGTTTTTTAATATCAGTGGGCACTGTCTAGATGAATATTAAGCAAAGGCTAACAAGAGATGAAAAGCTATTAAAAATTTAGATCCCTCTCCACACCACTGGAATAAATTAACTGGTTTCAGATGAAGAATGCTACACAACACCTGAGAGAGAAACCAATGTGCAGACTGTTTCACTTATTAATATATATAAGTATAAAAAATAAAATTCCCTCGCTGCCTAGGAGTAACTTAGAGTAATTGTCTTCTACAACTGTATGGCCACAAAGCTTTATGAGAGCACACACACCCAACATGTTGTGAAATGATAACCAGCAATGCCTTTACAAATTCACAATATTAAGTTTAGATATCATAGAATGGTAAGGTTGGAAGGGACCTCAAGGATCATCTAGTTCCAACCCCCTGCCATAGGCAGGGACATCTCCCACTAGTACAGGTCAAAATCCCATGTGCTACAGAACTGAACCTGCAGGGTGATGATCTTGTTATTCAGTCTGCCTGTACACAATGTTTATGAGGGTCACCTAGACATGTTCTTATTCCTTCAGATTCAGCTGAAATGAGTTAATCATAGTTGCAAAATGAAGGCTGTAAAATAGAAACACAGTCATCTCTTCAGCTGGCAGAGAACTTGACTCTGATGATAGAGTTGAGCAGTCTCTCATAAAGCAACTTTCCAAGTCTATGTAAGACTGCCAAATCTAAAGGAGAGTGAATTGTGGTGCTGGTGTGGAAATCAGCTCTTTTATGTGGTAGGAAAACTACACATGTATTTGCTGTGAAAATTACTGCTAGTGTTACATAGATTCATAGAATCACAGAATGTCAGGGGCTGGAAGGGACCTCAAAAGATCATCTGGTCCAGCCCCCCTGCCAGAGTAGGACCACCTAGAGCAGATCACACTGGAACACATCCAGATGATTCTTGAGTCTCTCCAGAAAGGGAGACTCCACACCTTTCATGGCATAATTATAGTAATGCCAAGTTTCTGCCAATCACTTCTATTTTCCAGTGTTCTCTGTGGGAAGAAGCAAACTGTGATGCCAGTATCTAATGGAGATCTTCTGGCAAATTCTGTTTTATTTTTGAATGAGTATTAATTTATAAATAACTGATACAGCTAAAGCAGAGATAATTCCCTAGAGCTTTGTCTTAATACACACTGCCAGTGCTGTCTTTCTAGACGCAGGGCATGCATCATAGCTTGTTTCCTCTCAGGTGTTTCACGCTCTCAGACAGCTACAGAAATGGCAAAGATGAGGAGGGTTATGAAGATGGAGCAGTCCAGGGTAGAGATATTTGTGACATGCCCCATCTATGCAGTAGTGCCCCTATGCTGGACTAAATAATAGACAATGTGTTGCTGTACACCAAGAGAAATTTCCCAAGTTACTGCTGCCAGCTGTCCCTTGTGGGAACAGCATCAAAATGGATGGAAAGGTACCTTCCCTAATTTAGCTAAGCCAAAAGTGAAGAACACTGGAGACGTGACAGAGAATGATCAGTTGAGACCATTAGCATATTCGCCCAGCTGCTATAATCCACACAAAAAAGCACCTTATGCAGAACATACCAGAAAGATGCTTTCTAGGAGTTTATGGTCTATTTTCTCAGTGGCTGGGTCAAGGACAGGGGAAAAAATCAAACAAACAAACATTTGACAACCAAATATTGTTGCCAGAACTGTTTTGTGTCTTCAGAGTTTTCTACCGCACCCGTAGTTTGCTAAGGGGAAGACTGCTGCAGATGATGAAGGACAGAAGTTTATTACAGTTGATAATTGTCACAGAAGAGGAAAAGCAGAGCCAACTAAATTCCCACATCAAACCAGAATCCAGCTGTGTAAGGGAAGGAGGTGCACAACTGCTGTGCGCCTGCTGTTTTAGATGGAAACTGCTCTCCTGTAAATTGACAGAACTATTACACAATTTAAGGTTCCTTAATGTAGTATTGTTGTGTTCTTTGTGTCTGTTAATGTCTGTAACCACGACTGGCCCGAACTTGCTGCAAATGTTAACCTGGTGCAGTATAATGTTATTTTTAAATGACTGTTACCAGATGTTCAAAACCAGTGGTGAGAAAGCGCCCTCTTAAGGGCGTTTCTTACGAGTAATGTTCCTTCAGATCCACTCAGATCATTTTGAAATTCACTGCTGAACGTTTCCCACACCTGAAATGGTAGCTTCTAACATTTCCTCCTCCCCAGCATTTAAAAAAGTTCCATGAAAGGTTTTGAAATACTAGCTAGAGTCCCAGTCATTTCTACTGCTGATCAAAATCACCAGTCACTAAGGGGTACAGAGATGCCAAGAAGCTGTATGACAACATTCATTCCAGTCTATGATACACCTCTTTCATTCCTCCCCCAGGAATTAAGATGAGAATATTTTCACTTACCTGGGAAGGGGAAGAATAAAGGATGGGGAATAAAGTGATAGATACAGTCTTTGCTGTGGTAAGCCAAAATACAGTTAGAAAAAGTCTTGTTGCATCTCTCTCTCAGCTGTACGAACATGAAGCATATTATATAATATAAACCCAACATTAATTGGTATATAGAGGTCTCTGCACCCAATTTCTTAATTTCTTTCCCTGTGAAGAGCTTGCACTGGAGCGGTCTTGAGGAAAGAAGATAAGTTTCTCTACTCGTTCCTCTATAAAAGAAGACTTTGAGAGCTAATTCTACCCAAAGTGTGTTCCTTGTGTCTTCATAAGATAAACCAGCACAGTTTCAAGGGTCTCTTCATAACAATGGAGCCATCACCACATAGTTATGCCCATTTCTCAGCCAGGAAGATGAGACATTTATTCCTTTCTCTTCTTTTGGAATCATATTTTAAATTCATATTAAAAGTCATTCTTGTCAGCTAAGTGTTATTGATAGCTGAAGTTTATCTCTTTTACAATTAGAAGAAAACGTTTAGGAGATGCAAGAGAGGACATAAAAAGCAGCTGAAAAAGCAATAGGGGTGACTAACAGACAGATTCCCTCTGAATACATTCTCTGTGGAAACTTTCTATTCCTGCTCAAATTTGCTCTGTAAGATGGCATTCTTTCTCACTCCTCCATACATGCTCCACATGCATTTCACACACAAGTCTGGCCAACAGTAACTGAGGGAGAGGAAATCTATTCTAGACAGGAAATTTGCCTACCTGACCTTTTCTCTGTTTGGATAATATGTCCTCTAAGATATTCCAAGTTCCTGATTTCTCTCTCAGTCACACGGATGTAAATCAGAAAGACTTTATTCTGAGGTCAAAAGAATTACATTCTTAGCCTTTATGCCTTCCAGTGGTCTATCACCCAAAAGCACTCATGTCCTTTTGCCATAGATAGCTGAGACCTTTGTCTATCTGTAGCAAATTGCCAGTAGGATCCAGGATGAGCCAGTCTCCTTGATTAAGAGGCAGGGCAAAGCCCAATAAATATCGGCATAACAATTGATTTGTCCAGTCTCTGGATCACTACCATGATGACTAGCCTCTAAGCTATAGCTTGGTCTTTGCTGACAGGGTGCATAACAATATGGCTGGGTAAGAAATAATCATGAGGATTTGCATTCTTCAGACTAGCTTCTAAAGACTAGATCCTGAAGGCAGTAGAGAATTAAAAGGCATGATAATGGCAGTTAGCCTTTAAGTCATCTGTACTGGAAATTTATCTTTGTAATCAGCAGCTATAGAAATAAAGCTAGCATGATAGTTTCAAACAGAATTCCCACCATTTTCTTTTGGGAGGAGGCTACCTTCTGGCTATAAAACTGATGGCCTACTAATGAGAGGCTGGGGAACAGTTTGTAAGAATGTGAAGAGACTCTCCTGCCAGAATGTAGTTCTTATTTTTTGTCTCAGCTTTAACCTAGAAAAAAAAAAGTTTTGAAAAGGTGATCCAATGGATTTTAAGAAATTCACTGAACCAGCATTTTTGATCAAACAGACAATGAATTCCAGTGTATAGGAAAGCAATCTTCCTGGTAGAGCACGTGTTGGAATAGTTACTTTTAATCAGTGAAAAATAAAAGACTTTGTAGGAGTAAACCACTGAAAAAAATGCAACATGGCTCAAATGCTGGTACATAAGCCTGAAGAATAAAGAGCAAAGCATTTTAGGGCTTCAGCAATTGAAGATGGATTTAATAAGAAAAATAATAAGTATTTACATATTAAGAATCACAGGATACATCCAGTTGGAAGAGACCTCAAAGATCATTTAATCCAACCCTCGACCCAGCATTGAAGGGTCAACATTAAACCACATGTCTAAGTGCCAGGTTCACAGGCTGTTTGAACACCTCCAAGGATGGTGACTCCACCACTGTCCTGGGCAGACCATTCCAATGTTTGATAGCCTTCTCTGTGAAAAAATATTTCTTAACATCAGCCTGAACCTCCCCTGGTGAAGCTTGAAACCATTTCCTCTAGTCCTGTAGCTTGCCACCAAGGAGAAGAGGCTGCCCCCTCCTTGCTCCAGCATCCCTTCAGGTAGTTGTAGAGAGCAATGAGGTCTTCCCTCGGCATCCTCTTTTCCTGACTGAAAACTCCCAAAGTTGTAGCTTGTTCCACACTTATAGCCATCCACGGAAAAAATAATTTAATTTGCAACGCAAACCAACTGGGTCATCTAATGATTGCCAATGGGTGATGAACATCAGAACATTCTGAATGATAGAACTGTACTTAAGTGGGTTCTAACTTGTTTTAATACATGCTTATCATACGCTATAAAGATCTTCTGATGTCACTGCGCAACTGGTAAAGTGACCAGTATGGGAGGGAAAAAAAAAAACCAACAACTTAAAAATACCTGAGCAGTTTATTCTCCCCCTTTACTCTGATCTCATGAGACCCCACCTGAAATACTGCAGCCAGTTCTGGGGCCACCAGAACAAGGATATTGAACTGCTGGAACTGGTCCAGAGGAGAATATGAAGATGATCAGAGGGCTGGACAACCTCCCTATAGAGACAGGCTTCGAGAATTGGGACTGTTCAGCATGGCAAAAAGGTGGATCTGGAAAGACCTTATAGCAGCTTTCCGGTATGTAAAGGAGACCTAGAAGAAAGCTGGGGAGGGACTTTTTACAAGGGCTTGTAGTGATACAATGAGAGGGAATGGCTCAAAGCTTGAGGAGGATAGATTTAGACTGGGTATTAGGAAGAAATTATTTCTAGTGAGGGTGGTGAGACACTGAAGCAGGTTACACAAGAAGGCTGTGGGTGCCCCCTTCCTGGAGATGTCCAAGGCCAGGTTGGTCAAGACTTTGACCAACCTGGTCTAGTGGAAGGTATCCCTGCCCTTAGAGGGATTGGAACTAATCTAAGATTCTTTTCAACCTCAATAATTCTATGATCTTTGTATTTTCTTTTGTACAAACAGTAGTTTAAGCGACAAATAAAGAACCTTAGAAAACGTGGTTAAAAATGTGGAAGCTGTGGAAAATACACTGTAGTCAATCACAGCTTGTTCATATCTGTTAAAAACCAAAAAGACATTATTGTTTAGAGAGGGAATTTTCCTGGTGGCATTTCAATACAGTGAGAGCAACCCTGTGAAGACTGAAAAGTTCTCATCTTCCTTTCTTCATCTTTCTGTCTTTCACTGTTGTATGTTTAAAGTAAACACCTTAATGAGGGCTTGACCACTGGCACTTGATGGAGGACAAAGCATAGGGTACAAGGTGGCAGTATGAAGTATGAGGCATATCTCAATGGAGACTGATAGGTCAGGGACAAAGGAGCAGAAGCCAACTGAGTAAACAATCCAATAAACACCTTACTGTCGCAAGCATCTAAGTGCAAGTACCTCAGAAAGAGAGCACACTAAGAATTACAAACACCATCAAGATTGATTAGCCTCTTCCCCCGCTTAACAACCATCCAGAGATACTGAACTTCTGATAAATACAAGTTGAGAACATTTACACCAAATATGCCTTGAAAGTCACTGTTCCCATCTTAGGTTTGTAGAACTGCCCAGAGCTCTGCAGAGTGTGGGGGTGACAACAGCACCACCTCAAAAAACGGTCAGTGGCTGCATTCCCAAGCCTGGCAGAGACAGAAGAGTGAATCAGTGACTGACCTTTCGGTCAGTTTCAAGGCCTTTTGATGGCAGCACTCGGTTTTAGAAGGCCAGGTTAAATCTAGGCACAAACAAACCTGACAGGCAGCACATAGCATAGACATAAAGGCCAAAAGATTAATGGTTTCCATCTACCACTTCACTGCTAGTGTACCAATTCACTTGCATGTATAGATACAGCCTAAGAGCAAGAGGCAAAGAAAATAGTTTCTGTCTTAGAGGATTTCCTGCAGTTTGGAGTTATACATAAAAGCAACACAGAAGTGCCCATAAAAGCTTGCTAGTCACAGAAGTCCATGTAGAGACTAAAAGATGCATACATCTCGTGAAACAAAGAGCAGGTAAGTATCTTCAGGTGCACTTGCTCAGAGTAGTAGCAGTTTCCTTCAATTGAACCAGACACCAATATTTCCCCTCTGTTGTCTCAAATGGACACACAAATATTTCTGCATGCCTAGGAGACTACAGTTGTGAACTGTTTCAGGCAACATGCAATGAAGGCAACCCAAAATGACACTTTAAGAGTTATGTTAAGATTAATACCATAAAAATTTATAGACTACAGGCTGATGTTGGATAATTTTCATACCATAGAAGCAGATACTGCAACAGACAGAATCACAGAATTGTCAGGGTTGGAAGGGACCTCAAGGATCAACTAATTCCAACCCCACTGCCATGGGAAGGATCACCACGCACTAGATCAGGTTGCCCAAAGCCACATCCAGCCTGCTCTTAAAAACCTCCAGGGATGGGGCTTTGACCACCTCCCTAGGGAACCTGTTTCAGTGTCTTACCACCCTTGTGGTGCAGAATTTCTTCCTAACATCCAATCTGAACCTACCCTCCTCTAGCTTGGATCCATTCACTCCAGTCCTATCACTGCCCAACACCCTAAAAAGTCCCCCCCCAACTTTCTTGTAGGCCCCCTTCAGATACTGGAAGGCCACAATAAGGTCTCCTCAAAGCCTTCTCTTCTCCAAACTGAACAACCCCAACTCTCTCAGCCTGTCCTCATAAGAGAGGTGCTCCAGCCCTCTGATCATTCTCCTGACCCTTCTGGAATGTGTCCAAAGAAACCCATTATAGTAAACTATTAACTAATAGAAAGATTAGGACTTCTAGTAACAGACCTCTGGAACTGTCACATCTGAACTGCTGTTTCAGTGAAATCCATCTTGAGAAATGTTCCCCAAACGTAAGAAAGTGAAAGTCACAGCTCAGTATAAAGTTCCTAAGATATGTCAAGTTTTGATTACGGTTTATTTCTTTGTTGTTTGTGAGGTGCTTCTATCCATTTTTACAGGAGGGAAATCAGTTGCTGGTGGGTTCAGAGCATTAAAAATTAAGATTTGAGCTACAATTAAGGAAACTAATTGAATACACCAAGAACTTGAACAACAGAACTGTGCATAAGCTTCTGCACCATCTGTCCCAAAAATATTTCATAAGGCAACTTGAGGTAATGCATCTAATTAGTAAAATATCACTCAAAGAAATTAAAAATATCCTCCCCCTCTTAATAATTATACCTTTCATTCATCAGGGACAAAGAGTGGTTAGGATTCCTAAGAGAAGATCTTGAAGCTGTTTTTGACATGTTCTTCCACCTGGAAGCTTGTAACATCACACACTTCTATTCCTTTTGGTTAGGAGATTCAATAACACTTTGCTGCCATCTGTTATTTGGGGCTTTCTCATGACTATTTCATGATGCTATCAGAGTGCTGCTTCACGGTTTTGTTTATTATAGGGGATGAACAAACAGGTTTGACATCACTGTGTGTATAGCTGCACATCTTGTGGTACCTGACCTACCTCCTCCCTCTAAGAGGTTCTTGTTAGAGGAGCAACAGAGCCCATAAATGGAGTGTGCAAAAGTAAAACTACATACACCCCTTTGCAGTGAATCGTGTGAACTTGACAATAATAGTTTTACTCACCCATGATTACTAAAAGTTGCAAGGATGTTGCTGTGGAGGTCTCTTTGTCCAACTCCATAGCACTAAAAAGGAAATATGATATTGCATTTTTTTAAAATACAGATTGTGTTAAAACCCTTAGTACTTAAATAGCACATATAATGATTTTGTCAAAGTCCTCTCCAAGTAAGTGACGTTCTCCTCAAAATTATGATTCCTTCTGGTTAAAAAAAAAAATCCCAAGAAGATGTACATTTAAGCATATTGAGTGTGCCAAAACAGACAAAAGTGCAGGGATCTATCTCTTGATAGAAACACTGTTGCCATAACAACCAAAGCATTAGAAGGATGTGTGTTTCTGGCATTTCCCTCCTAACTTTAGTAATGAAAAAGATCCAGGTTTAGGTCTTCTCTATTATATGCTGCAGCTCATTTACCACAGCTAAATAAGTACAAACTGTACACAGTACATTTCAAACCAGTAAGTGTCTATTTTTCTTTACTAGTCCTCACCTCTATCATATCTAAATACTTAAGAAGGAAAGTGGCTTTATCACTGCTGTTTGGCATTAGGGTAAGCCAGATAGCACCAATCAATCTGCCTTGAGTCATATCAGAATCCAATCACAAGACCAGAACCATGTTCCAGATTGATGCAACTATACATCACCTTACCTTCAGGGTATCTCTTGTTTCACCAGTGCTAAGCAGATGTTCAGGCCCTTCACCAAGATTCAGAAACAGTCAGGCATGGATATTTTGGCAACAGAGAAAGTACTGTACTGCATAGTGAGCATCAGGGATTCTCTCCTGTATTTGTTTTAATTACAAAAGAGACTCCGTAGCAAAGATTTCCTCATTCGAACAAGCTGCACTTATGTGGAGGGCAATGCCTCAAATGGGATCTCTCATTAGAGGGACAATGGTCTCCAGAACAATATGCAAAGCATAGATTTATCATCTACATGGCACTGCCTGGAAGAACTGCCCGTCAGGACAATAGATGTTTAACTACTAGTAACAGCTTTTTTCATTCTTTCTCTCTCTCTTTTTTTTTAATTTTTATTTTAAAACCCCTGGGGCCCAAATTACTGCAGTTCTTTATTTCTCTGGAGTTCCTAAATGCTACTATTCTTCCTTGGATACATCTGACTCAGAGCCCTAGAACTAGTTTCCTGACATGTTTCACCCTTGCCTTTCTGATATGGGACAAATACTTATAAAGGCTTTTTAATTGATTTTAAGAGATTTAAACACTACATGGAAACCTACTTTTAATCCATGATCCACTTTATTTATCATTGTTCCATCAAATATTTTTGGGATGTCACAAGGATTTTGCCAAGCAATGAATTAGGCTTCTCCTGACTATGTCTTACAGCCATAGAAGATTATCTTTCACATAACTGTTTTGTGATCATAAAGCCAGCCTCCAGATGGTGTTTAAATCAGCTCCATCATGTGTTTCTCTTGTTAACATAGCTGGATAATAGGACACTGGAAGGTAGTAAAAGGTAAAATACACTGTTAACCCCCAATTTAACACACCACTATGCTGCTGCTTCACAGTGCCATTAGAGAGGGATACTAAGTCAGTGACAAGGCATGTAGCACACAGGTGCACATCTGGTCATGCTCCCTGCTCCCACTTGTCAAAGCCATGGGCACTTATGTTGTCCAAAAATTGGATTCTCCACCTGGCAAGTGAAGATTCAGGTGGAGAACCTCAATCATCTGACCTAAGATCCTCTGATTTTAAGGCCATTCATTTTCTGTCTTCCTCACATATCCTCTCATAGAAGGCAGAACGATTCTTAATAGGCTCTTAACTTACATCTAGCGTAGAAATGTTATTTTGCTTAGTTACCCCATGCTGTATCCCAGACAAAATTGGTTGCTTATATTGTTTAATCATAGTCCTCCCAACATCTGGAATTTGGTCCCATTTGGAGCAGTTCTAGGCCTAAACCAGGCTGAATCATTATCCACATCTGCCAGTCATTGGAATAGGTTGCCCAGGGAGGTGAAGTCACCATCCCTAGATGTGTTCAAGAAACATGTGGACATGGCACTCCAGGACATGGTTTAATGGAGGTAAAAAGTTAGATTCAGATGATCTTGAAGGCCTTTTCCAGCCAAAATAATTCTATGGTTCTATAATTTAACCATAGAGTGGTAGGGGTTGGAAGAGACTTCTGGATATTATCCAGTCCAAGCCCTCTGTCAAAGCAGGATCACCTTGGGCAGGTCACACAGGAACACATCCAGATGGGTCTTGATGGTGGAGAAGGAGACTCCACCACCTCTATGGGCAGCCTTTTCCAATGGTCAGGTTTTAGCTTGCATTGAGGCACAACTTCCTGTGTTTCAGTGCCATTGTTTCCGTATTTTTATATATACACACACATATAACACATAAACACACACATGCATATATCTATCTCTGGCCAGTGTGTTAAAGTAAACAAGTTGCATTGTGCAATTAAATGGTCTCTTTCAAATTCTTTTCAATAGGAACCTAAGCCCCAAGAGTGGTGAATTAGTTGTTCCTTCTTCCTATTTCTTCTGCAACTTTGCCCTGTGAGGCTACTCACATACAGGCTGGCAACATCTCTGGAGCTTGGGCACAGCATGTTCCTACTACAGAGAACACCCTTCCCCTGACCCTGATAAATGATTACAGAGTAGCTCTGATTCAGCACTAACTTTCCTGCATTGCATCATTATAGTGGAAAACAATAAAACTGCCTCTGCCATCCTCCACAATTCTCAGCAACCTTCACCCTGATAAAAAGTAGCTGTTTTCTGCTTCCCCTATATCTCTGTTTTCCACGATGGTAGCCCACTAATTGCTCTATTCTCCTTGGCAGATTTACTTTCACATAATAACCTAATCTCTCCCCAGACAAAAATCTTGGGGTTAAATATCTGGTCTTGCAAGTTCTATACTTTTCTAGAACAACTACCTAACCTCAAGCAGCAATGACTGAAATTCCCCATCACACCCCAGAACAATTAAAGTCATGCATGCTAATTATAGTATTGTACCCTCACTACCATGAATTCATCTAAAATACTCACTTTCTGAAAGACTTCCTATAATGATATATACAATGTATAAAGGAGATTAAACACCATTTGTTACACAGAAACAGTGAGTGGTTGTTACTCTCCTTCAGAGTCTTCCCATCTGCAACCCATAAATAGTAGGATGCCTGATGGATCCTTAGTTGCTGCGCACAGACTCTTCAAAGGTACATCCACAGCCCCACCTAGAAGATGTTATGAGAGTTTTCACACAGCTCACTGAAGGGTGCTAACAGACTAAATTATCTCAATCATCACACCTCCCTCATTTACACCTACTCTGAGTTGGGTGAACTTTAAGATGTGCATATTGGGGCTTATTGTAAATGTCACTCACCAAAATGCTCTGCTCTGTTCCCACAGAAATCCGAGTTCAGAATTAACGGATTCTGGTCTCTTGTTTCTCTTGTGTCTTAAAATGCCATAAACTAGGTGCAGAAGGCAATAAGGACGGACAGAAGGTCACAAAACCCCAAAAGTTTTGAAGTTAGTGTACTGGATCTACAAATCAAGATCTGCATCCAAGAGCTACAGCTCCTAGAATTCCAGCTCTTGTAATCTAGTTCTTTTCTCAGACTTCCAGCTTTCATTGTCTCTACGGTCTTTAAAAGGGGAAGCTCTGAAGGCTCAATAAACACAGAAAATAAAGTATTATCACAACACTTACTCCTTTTTCCAGTCTGATTGGATTTTTTAACCTCTATCATATGTAACAGCTTCAGGTGATGTGCTTATTCTTTGATTAAAGAACTTTATGGAGGGTTTCTTATCAGTTTGGATCACAGATGGTGTTGGCTTGATCTTTGTGTACGTGTAAAAAAAATCCCCTCAAATCAATGCTACTTTACAGATGGAGAAGTCAAAGCAATCAAGGGACAAAAGGGGTCCAGGGTTGAGAAGAGGATACAGATTCCCTGTCCTATGAAACTTGATCGTGCTTTCTTCCTCAGCAGGCATCAGAGCAGGTCTGACAATGCACAACACTTGCTCCCTTTCACAACAAACCATGAGGGCTGAGGCAGACGTTGATTACACTACTAAACTGTGGGCCAGCTCCTCAGCTGCAGAGACAGAAGCAGTTCTATTCAAGCAGCACTGACTTACTGCAGGAACAGCCTGAAGGACCTCTAAGGCACCTCTGGATCACAGATCTGCAGTGCGAGCTTGACTTCACAAGATGTAAGTGCCCAACATACCTCTGCACACAGAGGAAAGATGGTGGTTTCTACGGCAACGCTTATCTTAGAGGAGCTCTCAATTAATCCACCCTGCCCTGTATCCCAGGCAGCATCTCTCCCTCTGCTCATCAGCACACTCACAAAAGGAGTACTTAGACATGCACAGCCTTCTGCTTCCCTTCTTGCCGGATTCCCGTGGGTACCTGGGAGACCAGAGATGTCTTTGGGGACACACTGAGTTTTTCAGACACAACGAACCATTCATTAGATTATGAAAGCCCCAATGGGCTCAAGAGGATGGGGACATTTTAACTGTGAGCAGTTCCAACTTCAGAAGTCATATCATAATATTAAAACACGATGATCTCAATACCCAGGATAAGATCCCACTGATAAAGCAAAACTCAAAGCAAACTGCAGTCATTGCTTTGACAATCTGAAAGCCTATCCCCACGTGCCATTTGTTACTCTTCTCCTGTATCAGTAGGGGGTTCCAGCCTTGCAAAAGGGTAAATAGAACCCTTCAGTGTCTGTTTTTATGTCAAGTTATCTGAAGCTGGCATACATAGTGTGTACTTTTACACGTAGATCTCTGTGGACAGCAGAAGGGGACAGCACCCTGCCCTGGGGTCCGACATCCAGAGCAGCTCCTGCGTCATGACACCTTTTGCAAGTTACTAATCATTCTGTTTCCAAAAAGCAGAAGCATGGGGAGGAGAAGAACTGGTTCACTTTGCAAAGTACATGGAAAACTACTGAAGGAAATTATGCTAATTAGTATAAAGCTAACACCCTTCACATAGCATTCCACAAACTTGATATTTGTACAAAGCAATGTTTCACTCTCATATAAAGAGCCTGCATTCCCCAAACAGGAATCAACGTCTTACTCACCATACCCACAGTTAACACATTTTACTGCACGAAGTTGCAGTGTGTTTCTGTCAAGTGTTAGGGCTGGGCCACCCACTAAATAACTGACAGTCACTGTCTATTAACCCCTCTCCTTTCCCAAAGGGAAAGAGAAAGGGAATAAGAGAGACTGGAGGTTTGGAAAAGAAACCTAGAACTATTTAAATGAAAATAACCACCATAAAATGAAGTACACAAATATACACAAAACTAAAATTGAAACCAAATCTCATGATGGCAATTACCTCACTGGCACCAGTGATGCTGTGGGCAGGCACTGATTATAAGTCCCAGACTGAACTCAGTAGAAGATGGGAACTGAACTCAGGGGCTGGATTCAGGAACTCATAGTCTGGGGCTGAAGGCAGAACAGAGTCTTCCTCGGATGCCGACCACTGAAGAAGAAAGCTTAACCCAGGTGATCTCTCAGGTCTGTACTGAACATGAGGTACGTAGGGATAGAACAGAATCTCTTAGAGGTCAGTTTAGAATCACCTGTTCTGTCCACTCCTTCCCACATGTGACAACCTTTTATTTTCCGCAGTCTGACATGGCACATCAGATATCCCACTGACCTTGATCTGGCCACCAATCCTTGGTGCTAACTGGAAACCTTACCACTGCTAGAAACATTATCACTCTGTGACAACTTGCTATTAACTTCAGCAAGTGAAGTCACTTAGAAAAGACTTGACCGAAAAAGTCAAGTCACTGAAGAGAAGTAGCTCTGTTACAGCTCGAAGAAGGACAGTTTCTTAAATTGTCTTGACTTTGTTGCTACTGAGTTGCTGGCAAGTAAGGTTTAATGTCAGAGCACCCTTTTCTCCTATAGCTCTTTTACCTTCAATCCCTCAGCTGTCATCTAATGGAAGTACCTCATGCTTTGCTCCATCCCCAACTCCTTTATTCCTAGTTATGCGAGGAATAACTGGGACTTGTTTTCAATACCTACATCTTTAAAACAAAGTGCTTAGGTGTGCAGGTGGTACACTGTAGACTGGAAATGTAGTCATACTCCAGCCCAGCCTGTTTCAGTGACTGACTACACAGACAAGGCCACATCATGCAGTGTACAACTACAACCATAATCAGCAGCACCATACAGAAATATCTGCTGTTGACACCACCTGTCACACTCCTGAAACACCAACACACACAACAAAATGGCAAAGTCTGGTGAAGCTTCTGTGTTACGCAGAAACACCCCTGGAGAGGGCACAGCCACGTTTACAGTGAATTCACTTTCAGCTCTGGATTTCCAATCTTGCAATGTCAAGCTCTGAACACTGGTGCTCTGGTGTGGGAGAGAGAAGGGGAAGTGGCTGTATTATGCACATAAACACGTGCTAGTAAATATTTTCTCGAGACAGAAACCCAGCAGTCTAACAAAACAACAGCAACAGCAAATCACAGCTGAAAGCAAACATCAATATAGTCATTTCCATAGCAAATCAGTTAAGTTGGTTTCCTGTGTGTTGAGTTTAGAGCCAAAAACAAACAAACAAACAAAAATTAAAAATCATCTCACCTCACCTTCCCATAGCACAGGAAGTTGCAGAGGTTGCATTAATCAGTACAGTCAGAGGTCACAGAAGAGTTGTTTTGTTTCAAGAACCTGCCTTGCTAAAAAGCAACGCAGCTTGCAAGACAAGCTGTCCTTGAGCTAGCATAAAACTAGGGTACCAGATTTTGGTATATAATAATCTCTACTGGTAGTTAATGCTGAGTAATTTCACAATAAGCCACAAAGCTGTTGTCTGGGATTGGAAAAAATGGATATCTACTCCTGGATCAGCATATTAGATGTCAAAGTAAATCATTACAACCTCACCAAAAAAAAAAAAAAAAAAATCTGTGATTTACTTCTTCCTACTCATCTTATGGCATTGCATCTCCCATCCAGATTTGATCTTTCTAACAGCATAACCATAGCTATTCTGGAAAATGTCAACAACATTTTATATCTCTAACTTCAGTAAGGATAATACAGTATTTACATGCTGTGTCATAATGACCTGTAGCTTCAGTCTTGCAAAAGAACAACCATAAATGGAAGTTTGAATGCCATAAAGATGCAATTCGTATATCATATGCTTTCCAATCAAAAGAATATTTGTTGCATGAGTGATTTTTAAGAGGTCTCTATCAAGGGCCAGAGGGACAAAATGCCTGATCTGTATTTCCACTGAAATCAGAGGGGAGAAAAAAAAAAAAAGAGTGGATCAGATTGCAGACTTTTATTGATAGGAGTGTTCAATTTCTTTTTAACACTTCAATTCTGCCTTCTGCTTTTCAAGTTTTACAGTACAATCAAAAATGAAAATGAAAAATGCACAAACCCCCTATTTTCATAAATAATGTTATCTAGCTTTATTATTACACTTTGAGATGCCTCCTCTGAAGATACCCAGAGAGTTTAAAAGTTTCTATTCAACAGAAAGTTCTTCTGAACAATACTGCTGTGATGAAAATTTACACTCCCTTCAACCCCCTCCAGCTCTCACACAGGTTTTGCAACCAAAAAAATCCTGTACGGGTACCAAAGGTTCTCATACACAGAGAAGCTGCAAGCAGCTTGAAGGGTAAGAGGCTGCGGCTTTGCTGTGTGGAGTGTGCGCCTCCACTAAGGAGCATCAACTGCATAAGACAGGAATGGGTAGAGATGTCATCTTGTAACAACACTTTTCATGGCATGGCTCTTCAAAAAACAAACAAAAACACACAGGGAGCAGAGCAATATCTGTAAATGCCAAGTTCAGAAAAGACTCAAACACTGTTATTTGCCCTCAATTTCTGCTGTCTAGTGTATATAAAGAGTTACTTACATGCAGCTTCACCACAAACAACTATCTGTAAAATGAAGAGCCCCAAGAATTACAGGGATATGAATTATAGGGAAGAACTAGCAGCAAGAAGAGCATTAATAATCTGTGCAGGTGCAAGAATGGTACATAGTGTTATCCTGTTAATTTGGTATTTAGCAACTGTTCTACTAATGCCCAGCATAGACCTTTCCAGAGTAGTACATACCCTTATATGTCAACTTGCACTTTGAGAACCTGCTTATTCAGACTTCTTGCAACAGCTAAAATAATGAATTTACAGTGCCCTCAGTCCCTTCCACATTACAAATTAGCATCGTGTCTGGCTAAATTGAGTTACACGGAGCTTAAAGACTCTCAACACAAGAGCTCCTAATGCCATACTAACATGAGCTTTTTGTCTTAGGTCAGATTCTCCTGTGCTGAAAACCTGACAGTCCACAAAAAAGATCAGAACAGGAGCTAAATTTATTCATTAGCAATGGACCTAACATTTTCTCACATTAGAACTGAAGGCAGCTTAGGATGCTAAACAAAAAGCTGTTGCCTTCAACTTGCTTCATTTTCTTGTTTCTGCTGGTTTTCTCTTGTTCTTCCTTACTAGCTTAGGGCTGAGGTCGTACTTCCCACAAGAGGGGGGAAAAATTGCAGTCCTTTCAGTCACATTTGACTTGCCCCTCTTTGCAAAATGGTCATAATTACTAATTATGATTGTGCACATATCAGCATGTTTCCTTAAGAACGTTTTCTGGGTGAAGAGATAAGCCAGTATCCTATCTCATGCACTCGCCTACACTCCAGCTCCATTATGAAAGCAAACACACATTTTTCAAAACAGCTAATGAAAAGTCTTGGGTCCCATTCCCTGACAGCCACACTTGATAAATTACCAAATCATACAGGTTTCACTTAGTCTGTTTGCTTTACTGAAAGTAGTTTATTTTTAATATTAGAGAAAGAAAAAATAAAATTAAAAAGTCTTAAATAAATGCAATCTAGAACTAGATTATTTGCTTTGGGCAGGGGAAAAAATATAGGAAAATAATTTGAGATTTCTATATTTCAGATTAGACACACACAGGTTCATGTACTTTTCATTGCTAAGGCTCAATCTCATGGAATCATACAACTGTCTAGGTTGGAAGAGACCTATGAAAGTCATCTAGTCCAGACCCCCGCCTGAAGTCAGCAGGGGCATCCTCAACTAGACCAGGTTGCTCAGAGGCCTGTTGAGCCTCATGTCAGCTTATACAGGGAAAAGAGACTTTGGTACATAAAACAAACCCATGCACTTCGACTAGCTTTCTCTGCATCTATTCCTGCTGCAAATTCTGTTTGTGATCATGTCTTCCAGACCTAAGCAAGAACAAAGGAGAGCTTAATACAATGCTAATAAATAAAGAAATTCCAATGAAAATAAAGCATCTGGGGAGACAAGACAGTACTCAACACAAAATATCATTAAGTGGAAAAATATCCAAAGGAAAATTGCCAAGGGAGGGGGAATTATTTCAGAAAGCTGCAGTGATTTGAAAGGATCTAGTGCACTATATGTAAAGTACAATCATTTTCAACCTAAACTTTTCTTCTCACTCCAATTTTGAACTTGCACAGAAGGATATAAAAATATCAGCTGTCATTGGAAAGGACACTTACAAACACAGCCCTGTGCTCACAAGTAGTGATTTGAAGTCAAACCAGAAGCAGAAAGATGTATTTCTTTCTGCCTTCATGAGACAGAACTCACTGAAGTCTAAGGCAGCCCACCAATTACACTGCACACAAGGTTAGACCTACAATTTTGGTGTCACAGTAATACAACATAGAACCATTAAGATTATAAAAGACCTTCAAGAACACCATTAACCTAACACTGCCAACTACACCACTAAACTGCACCCTTAAGCCCCACATCTGCATGTTTTTTCTCCCTACAACCACCTTTCAGGGAGTTAGAGAGAGTAAGAAGGTCTTCTCTCAGCTTCCTTTTCTCCAAGCTGAACAACCCCAATTCCCTCAGCTGCTCCCCAGAACACCTGTTCTCCAGACCTTTCACCAGAATCCTTGTCATCACTGACATACATCATTTACTTTCAGCATTCAAACACATCTTCCATTTGGGCAATGATGGTTATTTGGGCTGCTGAAGCAAATGAGGGGAAAAAAAAAAAAACAACCAAACAAACCCAAAAAAAAACCTAAATCAAAACCCAGAATCAAGTTTTGACCTCCACTTAAAAGTGATTGCTTCTCTCCTTGTGCCTGACCTTTCTTCACCAATTTATTTGCAAACACTGACTTTTCAGAAGCTGTCTTTATTTGCAGCCTTCAAAACAGCACTTAAAAGACTGACTCACAAGATCTCTGGGCCATTTACACCTTTCCTGAACCCTGTCAATAAGGCTGTGTTCTTTGTGAGGCTGCTCTCTCACATTTTTATCCTTTGGAGCAGCCTGAATGGATTGGCTGCCATATTCAACTTTGAAATACTGTCTCTTGCCAGGAGTTTGGCAGCATGAGGTAAAGTTTTAGCAGTTCTCATTTTTTCTCCTTTGTTTTCTTTTAATAGCAGACACAAGCTAGTACTTGCCATGGCACTCCCTTGCCTGGAATTGTCCCTTTCCTCAGGCCACTGCTAAAGGAGTCCACTCGAAGATATTCCCAGGACAGATTCTAAGAAGCAGGGGTTTACATCTTGGAAAATGTGAACAGCTAGTCACAGTTCTGATCAGAATAGCTATAAACTCAGCAGATGTCCTCTCTTGGGACATTACACAAAGCACAGCAGTGTCACTTCCGTGTTTCACCTTGCAGAATTTTCTAATAAAATTCTGAAAACCACTTTAAAACATTCCATGAGTGATTTCAGCTGCCCACAAAACACCTGGGTGATGCCAAATCCAAACCAAGTATTTCACTCTGATTTCTAAGAACAGTATTCTAGCTTTGAACAGTTTAAGATGTGAGATTTGGGAGATGATGCTATTTACCAGGTCCTCAAAATACCTGATCCATTAATTTTGCTCATCAGAAAAATAAGAAGCTACACTTCCGCATTTTTATTTGACAAAGCACCCACTATTGCAGAAGCTTGCACCTCTGCTCCACAAGCTTGTGGAAGATCAGAAATAAACTGATAAACCAAAAAGCATCTTGACATCCAAGCTTTGTTAAGGAACTCTGCTTCCTTCACTAAGTGCTTTTAAAGGGCAGAAAGAGGATGTGTTTTTTCCACTGACTCGTCTAGACAAAATGGAAACACAGCTGTTTGAAAAGAATATGTAGTTCAACAGAATATATAGTTCAACAGTCTTTCTTATATTGCCAGTGATGCATCAAAATCTTGATCGAAAAACCCACTGTTCAGTTGTTGTTCTTATGCTCTTCTCAGCATCACAAAGTCATTTGATTGAAATAGTCTGAGAATAAAAAAGTGATTATCAGGGATAGGAAAAGAGCAGATGATGGCAGAAAGTGGAGGAAAAGGGAACACATCTGGTGTAAACCCATCCTGGTGCATCTTGAGGCCATTCCCTTTTGTTCTATCACTCCTGTGAGGAGAGACCAGCACCTACCTCTCTACAATATCCTTTCAGGTAGTTACAGAGGGTGATAAGGTCTCCCTCAGCCTCCTCTTCCTAAAACTGAATAGTCCCAGTTCCCTTGGCCACTCTTGATAAGACTTACTCTCTAGCAATTGTCAAGCTGCAACACCACCAAGTGTTCTTGTGCTTCAGTTTGGATGGTTTTTGGTTGGTTGGTTTGAGAAAATGCAACACAGCAGCTATCGGCACGTTACAGATTTAAAAGATACATTCCTCAAGCAGCACACAGAGCTGAGAAAAATCCATTGGGGGAAAGAAAAAACACTAAAACATCACCACAAATACAAAATAAACAGAACCCAAACAAACAACTTCAGGAAGAAAAGCTGTCAGGAAGCTTTGAAAATAACTTCTGGATGAAAACGACATGAACAATAAGATGCGATGAATGAAATGGCATAAGGTCAAGACTTCCAGGAAACCCACAGCCATTTCTCTCTGCCCAGAAGTCTGAGAGTTCACAAGCCAGGAAATGAACTCAGACTGTACACAAACCACTAAGTGCAATGGTTTTTCATCCTTCAAAAAACAACTAAATTGAAAAAGAAAAATCATATTTTGAGCTTGTGTGTACCTATCTTCAGAAAAAAAAGGGGTGGGGGGGGGAGGGGGGTTAACAGGTGAATGACATTGTAATGAATATTCTTTAACTGCTACACTGCTCTTTCTCTATTTTATCCATGTCAATATGCTTCTGTTATTCTCACAGACTTAACATTTCATACTCATTTTCTGCTGACAACAGCATGGTGGTCAAGCCACTGGATTAGATTTATTTCCCAGTTTGGGTTCAGAATTTACTGTTATTGATATGATATGGGAGGCATAAGACTCGTGTTCATAAAACCACAATCAGTGAAATCTGATTTCTGTGGCATTGCAAGCATTGAGCTTTCCCTTGTAAGTCAGCATATGCATGGACTATTGGAAAATCCCAAATGGCAGAAAACTGGTCTACTTGTCATCCATCCCTACTAAGCAGCCACACAGCAGTTCTGAAGATAGAGTGAGAATAACTGTGACTACATGAAGCACTGTAATTCAACTAACATATGGCACTCTGAAAATCAGAGGCCCAGACATTCAGGACTGTGCAGATTCTCTCTAGTGGGCTGTGTCAGTACTTATTATTGCCCCCCTGATTGTCAGAGTAGTGTCAATGTGATATTTTGACTGTGTTTTCCTAAAAAATAAAAACGAGTAACAAACAGCCTTCAAAAACTCTGCTCATACTCAATACAGTGTTTGCAGTAGTTAATGTGATGTATTTAATATGGGAAAAATAGAATGATAGAATTGTTTCAGTTGAAAAAGTCCTCTAAGATCACTGAGTCCAACCTTCAACCTAATACAATCATGGTGACTAAACCATGTCCTAGAGTGCCACATCCACATATTTCTTAGACACCTCCAGGGATGGTGACTACAACACCTCCCTGGGCAACCTGTTCCAATGCCTGACCACACTGTCAGTAAAGAAATTTTCCCTGTATGTCCAATCTAAATCTTACCCGGCACAATTTCAGACCATTTCCCCTCCTCCTATCATTTGATACTAAGGAGAAGAGACCAGCCCAACCATCACTTCAACCTCCTTTCAGGTAGTTGTAGAGAACAACGTGGTCTCCCTTTAGCCTCCTTTTCTCCAAAGTAAATAACTCCATTTCCCTCAGCTGCTCCTCACAAAGACCTATTCTCTAAAAGCTTTACCAGTGTTGTTACCCTTCTCTGGACATACTCCAGCACTCAACACCATTCCTGGAGTGAGTGACCCAAAACTGCACCCAGTATTCAAGTTGTGGCCTATCCAGTGATGAGGTGCTGGGGGATAATCACTTTCCTGCTCCTGCTGGCCACGCTATTCCTGATCCAGGCTGAGATGTTGTTGGTCTTCTTGGCCACCTAAGCAGATTGCTGATTCATCTTTGGCCAGCTATCAACCAGCAACCCTGGGGCCTTTTCTGCTGAGCAACTTTCCAGGCACTCTACCCCAAGCCCAAAGCCTTGCATTGGGTTGTTGTGACCCAAAGGACAGGACCCAGCACTTGGCCTTACTAAATCTTGTACAACTGACCTCAGCCCATTGATCCCTCTGCAGATCCTTCCTACCCTCAAGCAGATCAACACTCCCACCTAATTTAGTGTCATCTTCAGACATACTGAAGTTGCCCTTACTTCTTTCATCCAGATCATTGATAAAGATATTAAACAGAACTAGCCTCACTACTGAGCCCTGGGGAACGATACTACAGTGTCCCTCTTGCTGGTTACTCCCAACCATATTATAAAAAAGACAACATTAGTCAAAAAACAGTCACAAAACTTGAGTTTTTCAGTAGTGAGAAGAGTACCTATCAGCAATAGTATGACGAGTTTTAAAAATGACTGCTAAATGAACAATTAGGCACCAAAAGACCCCACAATAAAACACAGGGCTCATCTTAACTCACTTGAAATACAGGACCCATATGTCCTAATGTGAATCCACTAGACTGCACTGAACTTGTACAGTCTTGAAAACTGATGAACATTCCATCCCATTCTTCTCAAATAACAAAACTGAGGACCAAGACATCTTCCTGGACATACTTGTTTTTCCTCTAAACATACACTATTCTTCCATTTGCAGAAGCATCTATGATTCAGCTTAATCTTAGGAAATTTATAAATTGCCTGCACAAAAATGAAACAATGATGCTTCTCTGTGAATTAGATCCCATTTCTCTGAGCAGTGGCTCAGAACAAATGGCCAGATGTTTACATGAGCCCCATCTGGTTTGGATTCACTGGCCAAAGAGAAGTAATGTAGGTAGAATAGTTATTTCCTTTCATTAAGTACAAAGAGCATTATTCATCAAAAATATCTGCCTGATATTTCTCTCAATGCATTTTCTTCATTTTGCTAAAACCATCTTATATTAGCTTGACGTCACATGGCCTGGCATCACCACAGTCCTTACCATAGCAACCCATTATCCTATGTAGTCAGATGAAGGAAAGCTGAATGTGGCACTGTCCTTATGCATATGAAGTTTTAATTTAGGTCACTGTTCAGTGCTTCCAGCTCACAAACCACAGTCACAGGCTGCCTCTCTTATCTAGAGCACAAGCAGATGAGTACAGAGTGTGCTAGGCAATTTATAAAAAGAAGGTGTTTTTGCAACACCACAAGGACTGGAAAAACAGTAGTTATGCCTCTCAACTTCTGAATACTTTTATTCTTAATTATCATAATCAGTCTGCCACTCATAGAGGAAGGATATATGAATGAGCCTCAGAGGGTTATCAAAGACTTCTATGTAGAAGCTCCTCTCCAGACACCTAAATAGAAGGCCACAAGCAAAGCCTTGAAATACACTCCTGAAAACTCACCAGAGCAGAGGGGAAGAATCATCTGTCTTGGTCTGGTGGCTGTGCTTCTTTGGATGCAGCTCAGGATACAATGTGCTTTCTATTGATTGGACTTGGTGATCCTGAGGGTCTTTTTCGTCTTTTTTTCTGCAATTCTGTGATTCTAGTCTGCAAGTGCATGTGTCCCAATTCTCATCCACCAGCATCCACTAGCCCTTTTCTGCAGGGCTGCTGTCAACCTCATCATTCCCCAGCCTGTATCTCATCAATGTTTATAAATACGTAAAGGGTGAGTGCCAGGACGATGGAGCCAGGCTCTTCTCAGTGATGCCCAGTGACAGGCCAAGGGACAATGGGTGGAAGTTGAGGCATAGGAAGTTTAATTTAAACACGAGGAGGAATTTTTTCACTGTGAGGGTGACAGAACACTGAAACAGGCTGCTGAGGGGAGTTGTGGAGTCTCCCTCTCTGGAGATATGCAAGGCCCACCTGGATGCGTTCCTGTGTAATCTGGTCTAAGTCATCCTGCTCTGGCAGGGGGATTGGACTGGATGAGCTTTTAAGGTCCCTTCCAGCCCTTGACATTCTATGATTCTGTACTGATATCAAGAATTGCCCCAATCCAGGTGCAAGCCCTTGCACTTCACCTTATTGAACCTCATGAGGTTCTCCTAAGCCCACTTCTAGCCCACCTAGGTCCCTCTGGATGGCATCCCATCCCTCGGCCTTCTCAACCGCACCACCAGCTTGGCGTCATCAGCAAACTTGCTGAAACTACCCTCAATCTCGCTGTCTATATCACTGATGAGNTTGGTGATCCTGAGGGTCTTTTTCGTCTTTTTTTCTGCAATTCTGTGATTCTAGTCTGCAAGTGCATGTGTCCCAATTCTCATCCACCAGCATCCACTAGCCCTTTTCTGCAGGGCTGCTGTCAACCTCATCATTCCCCAGCCTGTATCTCATCAATGTTTATAAATACGTAAAGGGTGAGTGCCAGGACGATGGAGCCAGGCTCTTCTCAGTGATGCCCAGTGACAGGCCAAGGGACAATGGGTGGAAGTTGAGGCATAGGAAGTTTAATTTAAACACGAGGAGGAATTTTTTCACTGTGAGGGTGACAGAACACTGAAACAGGCTGCTGAGGGGAGTTGTGGAGTCTCCCTCTCTGGAGATATGCAAGGCCCACCTGGATGCGTTCCTGTGTAATCTGGTCTAAGTCATCCTGCTCTGGCAGGGGGATTGGACTGGATGAGCTTTTAAGGTCCCTTCCAGCCCTTGACATTCTATGATTCTGTACTGATATCAAGAATTGCCCCAATCCAGGTGCAAGCCCTTGCACTTCACCTTATTGAACCTCATGAGGTTCTCCTAAGCCCACTTCTAGCCCACCTAGGTCCCTCTGGATGGCATCCCATCCCTCGGCCTTCTCAACCGCACCACCAGCTTGGCGTCATCAGCAAACTTGCTGAAACTACCCTCAATCTCGCTGTCTATATCACTGATGAGTATACTGAACAGCACTGGTCCCAGTATGGACCCCTCAGATACACCATCAAGCCCTCTGTATGCAATCATCCAACCAATTCCTTATCCACTGAACAGTCCACCCATCAAATCCTCCATCTCTCTCCAGTTTAGAGAGAAGGATGCTGTGGGGGACTGTGTCAAAGGCTTTGCAGAAGTACAGATAGATGACATCCATTGCGCTTCCCTTGCCCACTCAGGTAGTCGCTTGGTTGTAAAAAGCCACTAGAGGCTGCTGAGGCAGGACTTGACCTTGGTGAGACTTTCATCACCCCTCTGTACTCCATGTATATAGTAAGACAACAATAACAGTTAAGTTTCAAATATACAAGACCATAATGTAACATAACTAAGAGGTGAACGTATTTCCAGAAGGTCATTTAGAGAATCAGAAGTCTAAAATATGTGATCCCCAGAGAATTGTTTACTTAGCTTGCCTCTGCCCCAAGTGGAAAGCGGAACACTGATTGTGGATTTTGAGCAAATTCTCAGAAAACAGTCTTACAGTAGAAAACTAGAAACCCCTGTTGCTAGGGCACTCTATGGGCTTTTTGTTGTTGTTTTATTTTTAAGCTTAATTTCCTTTCCAATTTTTCCTTCTCAATCCTTTTAATCACAGTACAACTCACAATTAACAAAGTGGTGCAGATGAGTGCTCTCCATGTACAGAAAAAAACCCCCTCAACTCCTAAAACCTTACCAGAGGTTTGCAAACAGTGCCTCCCTGCTTAGACCATTCAAGGTGTCAAGTGAGCTTTAGCTGAACTCTAGATAAACCAGAGCTGCAAACCCAGTAATATCCAGCTCAGAGTTTATGCACTGGATAAAGGAGTGAATGTAAAAGGTGAGGTAACAGTAGAACAATATTTTGCAAGTATCATAAGATCTAAACACAGCACTGGGTTGCACACTGTGTATGGGAGCAAAGTCAAGAACACTTCTACATACTAAAAATTAATCAAAGCAAAAGAATCTCCCAGGAAACATCCTGTTATTTCTTCATTACTACATAGATCACATGCCTCCATAATTCTCCTGGAAACTGCAGCTACTGCAGTTAGACTCATATTTTCTCCTGAACCTCCTCTTCATTTCCTCTTCCAAGGCCATTTTACAACAGGTGACCACGTGCAGAAACATGCACGAAGCTAATATGTTTGGTTTTCAATTATATTGGATACTGACCATAACCAGATAGCGATCCATCATTTCTTACAAGTTGTGTAGTTCCCAGCTGAATCTCAACTTGAACATTGCATCCAAGGTGATCCAACACATCTCTTAAAAATTCACAGCAGTTTTAAAAAATTGACTACCAAAAAGACAAAAATGTGCTCTTCACAGGTCAGTTGTGCCCTCATCAGAGCCTGCTGCTCATGACACTCCAACAGAAATTGCTGGTACTGAAACTTAAGATCAGATTTTCCACTTCGAAGGGTTGAAAGTCATTGTGACTTTCTAAAAGTGTCCCTGCAGTGCTGAATTATGTTACTTTTTGTATAGTTTACTGCTGTGCATAAAATATGTTGCATCTGGAAAACAAAATTTCACCTTCTGGTTATCTGTTTTTACAGAAATTAGAGTCAGGGGAATTTTTTTATGGGACAAATGCTGAATGCTCAATTCAAACCCAGACTCTTAGCTTTGACTGAAGATGACATCTCTCAAAGTAGCCAAGACAAGCCCTTTTAGCTCTTTTTAAAGGCTCACACAAGTTAATAAGACAACTAGATCAAAGTGCTCTTAATAAGGCATTGAATTTCAGCACTCCTCGAAGCTTGGAAGACCAAGGCTACATCTACAGAATTCCAGTGTTACTGATTAGATGCATCTCCACCAAACAATAACTTGGGGAACTCTGAAGGGTATTTCCATGTTGTGCCCATTTTTCTCACTGAAACCACAAAGAAAAAGAAAATGTGATACGACATCCAGAAGACAACTTTTGAGAACGTGAGAATTTAATCAGTAGAAAAACCCAGCAGCACACTGCAATTTTTTTCCCCTTAGCCACAGCTACACAGCATTAATATAGCTTTTAGAAGCCAAAATAAGACTGAATATGTGATTATGGTACATTATGTTCCTGCTCTTGAGAAATTCTAACAGTGCCAGTTTACGTTGGCACTCAAACTCAGGAACATTAGCCCAATCCTTTGTCTGGCCAGACTGTATTCAGAGTGCTGAACAAGGGCATCAGGTGGGATTTTGGCCAAAATAAGTGGATGAACTCTCAGAGTTCAAAATTCAAGTGGGTAAATATCCACTGTTACTTGCTACACCTTTTCATCTGCATGCAGAACATGGAAGCTCAGGAAGCTTTAGGAGGGCAGACATCCATTTAAAGGGACAACAGATTTAGATTACACAGGTATTTTTAATAGTTTTACACACCTTCAGAAGACTGAAAAACTGTTATTATAAATATATGAGAATTCCCATTAAAGAAGTCTATTTATGGCTTTTGAGGATAAGAGGTTTTGTACTTTTGTAAGAAGCATTTCTGCACAGCAGAGAAACATTTCATTTCCCTGACCAGTGCTTTCATATTTAAGCATTACTGCAATTACAACTCATCTATTCTTAAAAGGCACCATACAGGTAGTTTACAAAGATTTAGGTCCACAGATAATCAAAACTTACTCTGCATATTAATCATGCTTGGATACATTGATGACATTGTTTAGTTGAGGCTTTCCCAAGTTTAACGCCTCTTAGGAAAGTAGGATTCCTATTGACTTCATGGTAAGACATGGAACCAACCTCCATGAGACCACAAAAAGCATTAGCAACTCTACAGTAATCACCAATGCCTCAGTGGATAACCAGGCAAAACAAAGGGACTTGTATTATTTTAGTGATAATCCATACTCCACATATTTTAACTCATCCTAGGAATGGCTTTGGAGAAGCACAGTAACAATTTTGACTCCAGTACAGCCACTGGTAAAGGCTACTGGACATCTTAAGCCCAGGATTTAATCTTCTTAATTGGCGCCTTCCTGGCTACCACAATTAGACTTACAACAGCAAAAACAAGATTAACTGTCAAATCTCTTTGGAAGTTCACTGCAAAGATTAATTGGCTCTTCAGCTTCTCAACCCTTCTGTTTTGTCCACAAGAAGGTGCCTCGATTTCACATAGCATCAAAATCCTCATCTCAAAAGTGCTTGCATATTTTTCTTCATTTCTCTGAATTCACTTTCCCTGTTCCTTTCTGTGCTTGGTACCTTCCCTAATTGCAGAATGACAAGCAATATTTAATCACAGAGTATAGCTACAGCTTAAATACTAGTACCAGATCTTCGTTCTTATGCAGGAAAGAAGAAACAAGAATCATAATAATTTTTTTTCCTATGTCATGTAACAGAAAATTAAATAAGGGCCAGAAAATTGCCTGGTAGAAGCATAGATTGCACCAGCCACCTAAGAGGTTCCTGGAATGCACTGATGATAACTTCCTCCTCCAACTTGTAGAGGAACCCACAAGAAGAGGTGCTATACTGGACCTAGTCCTCACCAACAAGAGGGGCTGGTAAGCGCAGTGAAGCTGAAGGGGCAGTCTTGGCTGCAGTGACCATGACACAGTAGAGTTTAAGATCCTCAAGGCATCAAGGAGGGTGCATAGCAAACTCACTTCTCTGGACTTCAGAAGAGCAGACTTCAACCTCTTCCGGGACCTCCTTGGCAGGGTGTCATGGGAAAAAGCTCTGGAAGGAAGGGGGCCCAGGAAATCTGGTCAATGCTCAAGGATCACCTCCTCCAGGCCCAGGAACAATGCATCCCAGATAAGAGGAAGGCAGGTAAGAACACCAAGAGGCCTGCATGAATGAACAGAGAGCTCCTGGACACACTTAGATGCAAGAAAAAAAGCCTACAGAGAGTGGAAGCAAGGACAGGTAACCTGGCATGAATACAAAGAAATTGTTCATGCAACCAGAGACCAGGTTTGGAAAGCTAAAGCACAGCTGGAATTAAATCAGGCTAGGGACATTAAGGGGAACAGTAAGAACGTCTTCAGGTATATTAGTGAGAAAAGGAGGACTAGAGAGAATGTGGGAACCTTCCAGAAGAGAAACGGAGAGCTGGTAACAAAGGATTTGGATAAGTCTGAGGTGCTCAATGACNAAGCTGTGTGGCACAGTCGACTTGCTACAGGGCAGGGATCCATCCAGAGGGACCTGGACAGGCTGCAGAGGTGTGCCCAGGCCAACCTCATGAAATTCAACAAGGCCAAGTGTAAGGTTCTGCACCTGAGTAGGCACAATCCCAAGCACAACTCCAGGCTGGGTGGTGAATGGCTGGAGAGCAGCCCTGAGGAAAAGGACCTTGGGGTCTAGGTTGATGAAAAGCTCAACATGAGCCTGCAGTGTGCACGTGCAGCCCAGACAGCAACTGAGTGCTGGGCTGCATCAAGAGCAGTGTGGGCAGCAGGGCAAGGGAGGGGATTACTGCCCCTTTGCTCAGGACTCCTGGTGGGGTCTCAGGAGAGCAGTGTGCAGTTCTGGAGCCCCCAGCACAAGGGCATAGAACTGTTGGAACGAATCCAGAGGTGGTCACGAAGATGAGAGGACTGGAGCAGCTCTGCTATAAGGACAGGCTATGAGAGTTGGGCTTTTCAGTCTGGAAAAGAAAAGGCTTTGAGGAGACCTTATAGTAGCCTTCCAGTATCTGAAAGTGGCCTACAGGAGGGCTGGGGAGGGACTATTTACAAGGTCTTATAATGACAGGATGAGGGGCAATGGGTTTAAACTGGCAGAGGGGAGATTTAAACTAGATGTTAGGAAAAGGTTCTTTCCAGTGAGGGTGATGAGACACTGGAACAGGTTTCCCAGGGAGGTTGTGGCTGCTCCCTCCCTGGAGGTGTTCGAGGTCAGGTTGGATGAGGCCTTGAGCGACCTGTTCTAGTGGGAGGTGTCCCTGCCTATGGCAGGAGGTTGGAACTAGATGATGTTTGAGGTCTCCTCCAACCTAAACCATTCTATTATTCTATAAATTCTATTTCCTTTGAACTTCAATTTTTTTCTTCAACTTCCAAAATTACAACAAATACAAAAATTCATGAAGAGGACACATAATAAGGTTTAACTTTTTCTGTAAGTGGTGTGCAACCTGGTACTACTGTATTGTGAAATGCAACAAAATTAAACAAAAATAAGGTGTCTAATGGCTACCTCTAATTGCCATTAGAGAAGAGCTTCAGATTTGTACTATTAGATAAAGGATGAACCTGGAGTCACATTAGCTATGCAAACTTCTATTTCTATTGTTTCATCATCATCCTCTATCTCAGCCTGTGGTGTCAAAAGTCAAAGCTACTACTACATCTACATGAATTAAAATCCAATTCTAAAACATCCTGTATTACAAGTTTTTGTCTCCAGCACTCAGTATTTCAGCCTAATTTTCTTAGTCTGAGACCAAAATAGGATAAGGCAAAAGACAAGAACTTCCATGTAAACATGAGGAAAATTTTCCCATCACCCTCACATTGAACACTGGAACAGCCTGTCCAGGGAAGTTGTGGAATCTCATTCTCTGGAGATATTCAAAACCCACCTGAATGCCTTCCTGTGTCATCTACTCTACATGATCCTGCTCTGGCAGAGAGGTTGGATTAGATGATCTGTTGAGGTTCCTTACAACTCCTAACATTTGTGATTCTTTTGACTCCTGACATTTCCTTTTTACAAGGAGTCACATGGAAAAGACAAGGGGCAATGGGTACAAGTTTCTCCTAGGGAGATTCCAATTGGACTCCAGGAGAAAATTCAGACATTGGAATCCTCTCCCAAGGAAAGGAGTGGATTCCCCTCCACTGGACAGTTTTAATACTCAGCTTGATGGGGTGCTGGGTCATCTCATTTCAGCTCTACTATTACCTAGAAAGGTTGGACCACATGATCTTTAGGGTTCCTTCCAACCTGACATTCTGTAATTTAAATTAGTGTAACTAAGGAAGTGGTAACCTTTGTGAGGACAGAATACATAACTGGCATTACTCAGATCTATTACAAGCAGAGCAATCCTATACAAACACAGTGTTTTCCCCCCTCACCCCAGATTGACAGCATTCACTCAGTAAGCACATTATCGCATCCATGTGTGGTTGCTGCAGTAATAGCTCATCTTAGCTCAAGATGCTATGATGATAGCACAATCACACACTTCCTGTACTAAGTGTCATCAGATAAAGTGAAGAATGATAGTAGTATTTTTTGTATTTACTTTTTTGCCGAAAGTATATCTTAACTGCTGGGGACAAGAATTACACATCAGTACAATACACATGGGTTCAATTTTGCAACCTTAGAATCACAGAATGCTTTGGATTGGAAGAGACCTTAACAAGCATCTAGCTCCAACTCTCCCACCATATACAGGGCCCTTGTAATATGTCCCTACACAGCTTTTTTGTGGACCTTCTTCAGGTACTGGAAGGGTGCTATCACATCTCCCTGGAGCCTTCTCTTCTTCAGGCTGAACAGACCCAAAATGCTCAGATCACAGACAGAAATATAAAATCAAAAGCAAATCTGTGCTTTATTTAAATTGTTTGACTAGAAGTCTGTCAAAGTACAGAAGCTGGTAAAAAAAAAGTGGCAGTTTTACACGACACAAGAATCTCAGATCTATTTTGAATTTAATAGCTCAACATGCAATCAGACCACAATTTGTGATAACCAACGTAGTACAGGGCCTAGACCTAAGTCTTAACTGAACATGGAGTGCAAAATCCCCAAAACATTTAGTTCTAAGTTTCTGTTCATCTGTTTGAAAATCAAGTTACATATAACACTCAAATTATTTTGTATCCCCTTGCAGAGAATGTATTCAGCAATTTCTGCCTTTAGGAGTTAGAACCTTATAAAAAAGAATCATCTTTCAGGAACACAGGGAAAAGGGGGTGCAGGACAGTCTCAACAGGACTGGTTATTTTTGTGTAACGTTTACTTTGCCACTTGTGTGCTGGAGACAAAAGGTTCTCCACATAGTTGCAAAGCCAAGTGCACAAAGCTGCTATCATCCTCAGACAAAAAAAGGATGTCACCCTTTCACAAAGCACCACTGCACTGTAGACTGCAAAGCTAGTTACAGAACCCAAGAGCTCCAGAAGAAAACGATTCTGTGTTTGAATTTTAAATACCACAGGAAAGCCCCACTCATAAAATTCTGTATTGTCTATTACAGCAGGGATGTTTTCTGTCTTAAACTAGTGGGAGGGAAACAAAGATGACCTCTGCTTCTAAATGAAGTTAATTGCTCTGTCAGAATGGCTGCATGGGCCTTACAACAGTGACCCTCTTGACCCCCACACCCCTCCTTACCTCTCCAAAGGGATGATTATTTACAGTGGGGTGCCAATAGCATGGCAGACCCAACCTCTACATGGAAAATCCTGATCTAGCAGCAGTCAATCCTGTCGAGAGGCATAACTCATAGAAGAGATCTAACTGTATTTGTTTTTGCTCTGAAAAATATTCTCTGCTTTAGAGAGTATGGACAATCTCATGAAAATCACCTGGACCTCACAGATAATCTTGGATCAAGCTACCCTTACAGACAGCATTAAACAGCATGGAAACAGGGATTTGTATCATCAACTACAGTAAAGGGACAGTAAAACTCCTGCTAAATAGCTTAGCACCAACAACAACTGTGAGCCAAAGCAGAGCAGCTGGGCTAGACCCAGTATGGATTTAATGCCAAACCATTAATATGCTCTTCCCTAGAGATCTACACAGTATTTTTTTCAGTGTTAGGGTCCCATAGTGTCACTTCAATTACTCAGAAAATGTACAAAAGCTTTTTGGCTGTAAACGAAACACCAGAGCTAAAACTAGAGTCTTGTTACATACTGCTGCAGGAAAAAATTCCCTGCCTTCTCATTTATAAAAGTTTTACACCATCAGTGTACCCTCCAGGCCTAACACTCACCCTTAAAAATAAAGGCTGTGTTAAATAGTAATTTCTACTGACTTTTTTTTCTAGTAACAGGCATAATATTGATCATCAACTTCTCTTTCCCTCTCTGTTTACAATGACTAACCTCCAGTCAAATACCATGCCTTCATTTATAGCATTGCTCACTACCTAGAAGACTCTTTGCCCCAGCAAGGGTGTCTGTGGCTGTTTGGTGAACCATCAGGTTTGGACAGGACCTCTGGAGATCAAGTCCTAGTCCCCTGCCAAAGCAGGATCACCTAGGGCAGGTCACACAAATGCATCCAGGTGGGTCTTGAAAGTCTCTAGAGAAGAAGAGCCCACAACCTTTCTGAGTTTCAGTGCTCTGTCACTCTTATAGTAAAGAAGTTTTTCCCGTGTTGAGGTAAAAGTTACTGTGTTCCGGTTTGGACCCATTGCCCCTTGTCCTATTGCAGGACACCACTGAAACGGGACTGGAACTTTCTTCTTGACACTCACTGATCAGATATTGTTAAACATTAATAAGATCTCTCAGTCTTTTTTGACGACTAAACAGTCTCTCATCCTTCCCTCATCAGACACATAGTCTTGTTTCATATTTATATTACTCTTTATCCTACCCAATATATACTTACATGGTGGCCATTATTCTCTCATTTAATGAGCATACCTTCAAAACAACACTGAGATACATGGAATGGCTACTGCACTTTAAAGGTCAGAAACTAAGATGGGTCCCTACCCCTACACAGTGCAGGCATGTCCAGAGCACCAGAATAGGGACACTCAAGCCTCAATGAAGTTCCCTTCCTACACATCTTGCATGGAAGGCCAGGTGCTTCATAATAAGCCACAGGCTCAGGAAGAGGTGAACATAGATTGTAAGAAAGACTGACGACATTAAAACCTTAAATGACTTCTCTTTCTGGAGAGCATGCACCTTTTTTGGGGGGGGGGAACTGAAAATCCAGATCCATTTCACCTGACATCCATACTTGTACAGAGGTACAAGAAAAGATTCAGACATCATGTCCGTTTAAGTTGGGGTAGGAATCTGGTGCTATGGAGATTCTTCACCCACTCTCTCTCACACATATTTCCCCACTGTTCAGTATATATATCTTAAGTGCCAGGTCTAGTTCCCAGAGACATGGAAATACCAGAGGGAGTACAGTAGATGGCTGCAAATATGAGGAACCTGACACACAAGGAGAGGCTGAGAGAGTAGTCCTCATTTAGACTGGAGAAAAGGTGGTGCTGGACGGCAGACAGCAACGTTTGTACAGGCAGAGCCAGATTCTTCTCAAAGGTACCCAGAGACAAGATAGCAATAAACTGAAATAAAGGAAATTCCTTGTTTAGTACAGAATAGTAAAAAAAAAAAAAAAAAAAAAAAAAAAAAAAGCTTGGAGGGTGACAAAACAACAGAGGTGCCTTCCAAGCTCAGGTATTCTGTGAGTCCTGTTGTAAACAGCAGGGAGTTACAACCCCAATGCTCTAAGCCACTTTCTCCTTTAAACATGGGAGCCAAGGCTCCTGATGTTAACAATGATGCCCTTTCAAACCGCTCCCCATCTATCTGTATTTAAATAGCACAGAGCCAAACTACCTGCTTTAAAGTCCATTCTGCACTTTCACTTCAAAAAAAAACCCACAAACACACACAAACAAAAAAACCCAAAACACAAAAAAACCCCACCCAACCCACCAATAATACAACACATCAAAACCATAAAGACGGCTGATTTTTCACATCATCTTGTTTTCAAGAAACACAGCAGCAGAGCATGGTATAACAAACAGATCAAAGAGAGATTTCTGTGAATTACCAACATTAACACACCATGTGTAAAACATTATGTAAAATGAGAAACTAGGTAGACTGCATCATTGGAAGCACCTTAGGCACAACAGTCATCTTCATCTTTTAATCCAGCCCACCCCTTCAGAGAGGTTGCTTCTGCAAAACTAGTGGGTGGGAACAACCAGCTCTTTCAGAGCTGCAGAGGGAGAAGTTGAGACTAACTATATTTTTCTTGTCACTGTCTTTTTCACATGGCCCTATCCTATTTAGCATCTCTCCCTTACCATTACTGCAGTTCTACAAAGAAGTAACAGAAAACTCACTGCTTTTCTTTTCAGGTATTAGGGAACTTACAGAGACTAAGACAAACAGTCATTGGCAACTATATATCCAAGATGGCAGTCTCACCTGGGTTGCCAATAAACGAGCACAAAATGATTGGACTCTCTTAAAACAAAGAAAACAACCAACTAGTAATAAAAGAGGTTTCTGGAATTCAGTGGAACCTTGTTCACCCTGCTAGTGTCAACACAGCATTGTTTACCATCTCTTCAGGGAAAACCACCTCAGCTCCCTCATTGTCTTCTAACTCCAGGGAGAGATGGCTCCCCAGACAGGGCCTCCAAATTCATCTCTGCTCCCTTGCTTCTAACATCTGCCAGTCACTGGTAACTGCATCTGTTCATTCTAATTCATACTGGGAAAAGGTCTGTTTTTCCAGCATGAAGTGATGCAAGCCAGAGTTACTTTATCCGAATTAAGGCTCTGCTGAACTTAGCTAAGATACATACATAAACTGCAGGGAGAACAGAAAGAATATTTTCTATGACATAAGCTATCCGCCCTCATCACCCAGCTCATGATAAGCACTTGTCACAAACAAGTTTACCTTTCTCCTGCAAACATTTACCCATTCTGTATTTCTGCTCTACTGCTCTTTGACGGAAAACCAGCACCTAAGCAAATTGTTGCTTGTCAGGTGTTACACAATCTCTATACGTGATGAGGCTGAAACTCTACTTGAGTTTTCAACAGTTTTCAATACATTTTTTTTTAGAAATGAGCAGTTTTTTGAAGAGCTGTTCATTGTTGAATACTAAACCATAAGGCATTTTGCATCATTTGAAATATTCTACCAAAAACAGTCATTAGGAAACAATGCAGAAAGACCATTCACATCATTAAACTTTGTCTGGCTGTGCTGAAAAGAAAGGCAAGATGCCTCTCAGGAAATTCTACTTTGGACACCTAGACAAAGACCACCACACTTGCAAATCACCTACTGCAAGTGTGTAGTCCCATCGATCACTACAGGTTGGGGGCTGACCTGTCAGAGAGCACGTCTGAGGAAAAGTACCTAAGAGCCCTGGTAGACAACAGAATGACCATGAGCCAGCAATGTGCATGGCTCATGGACGAGAAGGCCAGTGGTATCCTGGGGTGCATTGAAAGGATTGTGATCAGCATGTTGAGGAAGGTTCCCCTCCCCCTCTGCTCTACACTGGTGAAGCCTCACCTGGAGTACTGTGTCCAGTTCTAGACACTCCAGCTTAAGAAGGACAAAGAACTATTGAAGAGACTCCAGTGCAGAGCCACTAAGATGGTAAGGGGACTCAAACTTCTCTCACATAAAGAAAGGCTAAAAGAGCTGGGGCTGTTTAGCCTGGAGAAGGGGAGGCTGAGAGGGATCTTATTAATGCTTACAAATACCTAAGCGATGGGTGTCAAGAAGGTGGAGCCAGACTCTTCTCAGTGGTGCCCAGTAATGTGTTCTGGTAATGGGCACACACTTGAACATAGAAAGTTCCATCTAAACAGGAGAAGGAATTTCTTTATTTTGAGGGTGGCAGAGCACTGGAACAGGCTGTCCACCTCTGGAGACTTTCAAGCCTCATGTGGACATGTCCCCGCATGATCTGCTTCAGGTGACCCTATTCTTGCAGAGGATTTGGACTCAATGATCTTCACAGGTCTCTTCCAACCCTTATTCTGTGATTGTGTGATTGCTCAGAGCAATACATTTCAGTAAAACCGCTCTTTGGAAGAAAAGCAACAAGAGTTTATATTATCTCTCCTGTTAATGCACATTGTTTGAAATTCACTGTCCTTCCTCATCCCTTCAGAGTTCTGTGCCAGTATGCAACTGTCAGTTTTCCCCCTTTAACCTGTGAAATGTTTATGCATTCGGCATCATATTTCATTATCTTGGCTGTACATCAGCTCAGAGCCTTTTAAAAGTGAGCTGTTTGCAGTCCTCGCAGGATTCACTCATGGTCTCTCATTCAGTAGCGCTTTTGCCTCATCTATAAATAATAGATTTATATTCAAGGTGCGGTAAGCAGACCATGTAGAGTTTTTATTCTGAAGAGGGCATGAGTCACAAAAAGCAAAAGAATAGAATCATATCATTGGAAAGGTACTACAAGCTCCCTGAGCCTCAATACTTATTATTATCTTAATAGGAAAAGTTATCCATTCCCTGAAAGAAGCAGTGGAGGTCAAGTCTTCTCTCTTACCCAGTCACTCATGCCCATCTGCCAGCTTACACGTGTTCTTTCAGATTCCAAATTAGAGGATCCTCTTCATGCTCATGAGTCTCCTTTGAACTGCTTGCTGTTTATATTCAATTTTACCACTGTTTTCAAGGGCATTAGAGCTGCTTTTGCTCTTCTGCAACTACGCACAGTTTTGAAAAACAGTCACTATGTGCCCAGAGCAAGATCTCCTGTTACGCCCCACTACGTTCATGTCCCTGGACTGGGTAGTATTTTATTTGTGAAGCTTCAGAGCAATCCAAGACCCATCACACGACTTCACTGTACTTCTCTGCAATTACATTTTTTGGTTTGTATAACTTTACCACTAGCAGATTTGTTTTGTACAGTTTGTCTTCTTGCAGCATTGCCCCTACAGAAAGACATGTCTTTAACAATCTATACTAGACAATTCTGAATGGCTTTCTCTTTCTTGCTTCCAACATTGACACACTCCAAGACTGGTTACCATAGTTCATTTCCCACACAGTACTGTACTAATCTGACATCCAAACAAATATGAATGTAAGTTAACCACAGAAGAGGTGGCTGGGGACCTCATTTTGGTCATCCCCAAATTCCACCTCAGCAGCACAAATTCACCATCAACTTAGAGAACTCAGCTCTCATAATGACAGTACATCCGGCAAGCTACTAATGAGTTACTGCATGTATCTGCAGCATGTAGCAGATAAGCAAAGCTGTCTGCAAGATTAAAAAAACCAAATAACCATCTATAGCATAAGATCTGCATACAATCCTTTTACTTCCTTTTCAAACCCTCACACAATGTGCTCCAGGAAAATAGAGCATTTATGGCAAAAGGAGTTTTTTTGTGTATCTCCAAATTAAATACTAGAGCAATCATTAACACTTCATTAACGATCCTGTTTACTATCTAGAGGGGAGATGGCTTCAAACAATGCCCAAGGGAAATTAACAGTTCTTAAGATTTAGATGCTAAACCAAACATCTGAATTAAGCCTTAGGTCACAAGAAAGGCCAGGCAAAATGAAATTCTGGTGTAAATTCAGATCTCTGTGAACATCTAGGTATGTCAGGAAATGTGCATCCCAAAACAGGAGCACCCTTCTGTTAACACTCTACCTAGCATGAAATTTCATGTTTGAAGCATACCTTCACACTTCCTTAATAGCTTAAGAGCTGAAAGATGCAGAGGAGAACAAGAAACCAACACCTTGGAGCTGGCAGTGCAAGTAGGATTAGTGCAGTTTTCCTTTATGAAATCCAAGCATGGACATCATGTTTACTAGATCTCTTTGGCACCAAGGGTGATCCAGGCTCAGGTGTCAAGAATGGCATTCCCCTTCCAGAACTGCAGCAACACTGCAACACGGAGCCATTCTTGCAGTACACTCAAATACACTGGCAGGAACATTCAGATGGTGTGCAGGAAGAGAAAGACAGGAAGATGATGAGTTGAGAGCCTGTAGTTCAGAGTAAGACATTTCCCCCCTATAACTCAAGAGAACTGATAGGAGAACAGAGAGTAGAACCAGACAGTCTCCCTGCTGAATCAGGCCAAGTACTATAGCATTGCACCTGAGGTGCATCAAAAGAGCCTTGTAAAAGGAGTCTTCCTTGAGCATTTCATAGAGTTCTATTCCAACCAAACCAACTCTATGATTCCAAGATCAAGTCCAGCCTTTATGCCAAGGTCACCATGGCTGTTAGACCATGTCCCAAAGTGCTATGTCCACACATTCCTTGAACATCTCCAGAGAGAGTGACCCCACCATCTCCCTGGACAACCTACTCCAATGCCTGACCACTCAGTACAGAAAATTTTCCTAATATGAAGAATATCTTAATATTTCAGAAAGGACTTTGCTATGGTTTCCTTTATGCTGGGATCATCTTGCCTTCCCCTCCCCCCTCACTTTGTCTGCAACAGTTCTAATTGTACATCTTCCTTTTCCTCGTAGCAGAGGTTGTCATTCTAGTTTTCTCTAACCTCTACCAATTCCTGCTGCCCTGAAACATCCTGGTCCCTAAAACACTGCAGCCTTTGCTGATCATCTGTAAGGATTAGAGAAAAATGGAAGGATCTTGTTGCTGGAGCAGACCTTAAGAGAAGGGGGATAATACCACTTTACATGAAGAATATTTTAGCTTCGCGCTATCTCCTATTAAACAGCAATAAGTCAGCAACCAAGAAAAAACACATTATTGAACAGGAGTGCAGGTAGAACTGAAATCCTACACATTCCATCAGTAGAGACAAATAAAAAAAAAAAAATGTTGATAGAGCACAGTTTGCTTGATTTGCAGCACTGCAAAGGGTGATTTTAAAACATTTACACTCACAGCAATATTTGGATTGGAACTCTGTGGGGTGGGATTATTTTCTACATCTTTATTCCTGATGAAGGACCCCTGCTGCAGAGCTGGAGACAGTTACATGGGGGCTTTTTTTGTGTCATGACTCATGTAGGCAAGATAGGAATGACACTGTAGAGAAATAGTTTTGCCTCCTTCTCTCAAACTTTATCTATTGCCTAACTGCATGACTCATTTAACATGAAGTACAAATATAATAAGAATTTTTTTTCCACTCAAAACCAGTTGTATTTCAAAGCTGCTTTTACTGCCAAAAAAAGAGGAAAATCTGGGCTGGTAATTAGGTTCTTTACATAATTACACAGCAATAGTGCACAAATTTCTGTCTTTGTGACATTTGCAAGAGTTTGACCCATGAAAACAGGTTCAGCCCCAGCTGAGGCATAAACTCCATATTAATGGAGAAAGCACCAATACTGTATTCTTTCAATAGTTTAAAGCTTAGTCAGCACTGTTTGCACTGAAGGCAATAGCCACATGCACTATCTTGAAAGAAACACAATCTCCACGGCCACTGATGATGGATTTACTTTCATGAAACCTGATGTTTACCCTGGCTTGTGGGGCTCCTGAGTCAGCCAGTCATCAGCCAAACACGACCACACAGATCCACTTCTACAGCACAATGCAGGAGAACTCAGAAGGAGAGGGTAACAGCACACACTGTTCTCTTGGACTGGTTCCTACAACCTTCTCTAACTCAGACATAGCACAGCTCTATCTCATTTAGGGCTCTTCAGCATCTTGCCAGCTGTCCATCAGTTTTGCAGTGTCCACTCTGTAACACAAGGCAGAAGCTCAGCTTCAGAGCCTTTAAATTCAACCGAGAACAAGAGGCACTAAAAGATGATAAGTGAAATTATAGAAAATGAAAGACAGTGACAGAGACACCCATAATGCAGGAAAGCAAGCAGCAAAACAAGACCCTGTGAAAGAGAAGTACCTTTAAACAACTCATCAGTTTCAACCTGCCACAAAAAGCCATCCACAGTCCTCTTAACTCCTAATAGGAAAAAAAAAAAAAACACACACAAAACCCAAGCCACTGATTTGTTCTCCCAGATGAATTTGAACCTAAATCATCATTGGAGGAACAATCACAATCTGTTTTCTGAGCTATTTCAAGCAAAACTCTGCACAAGCCAAGCAGCAACCCTTTCCTTCCTTTTAGAATCTACATCTCCTGGGCAAGTTTTCTTTCCCAACAGGAACCCTCAAATTATTGTAGCCCACAGGAAATAATGGAAAATCCCAGCACAAAAGCAGTGGAAGGGGCAGCCACGCTTTAATGATGGGCTATGATACAAATGAAAATGGCTTCCAGGAAATGGCTCTTCAGAGTGCATTTACTATGCTACACACTTCATTTCTCTCTATTACAGAAATATTCTTCAGCCAAGCTACAGCCAAGTGTCTTGTTTGTTTGAACCACCACCAGTGACAGCCAGAGTACTTGTGTTAACATTCCCTCTAATGGTTTTTCACTGCCTACCCTTTCACAATTTTGGCTATTTTTTTTTTTTTAACCTTCCAGGACTCATTTGGTAAAATGATCAATGACATTTGGAATGTTTACAGAAGAAAAAGTGCCTTGCTGCTTCTTTGCCTGTTTGTACTTTTGCAGCTTCAGTGGAAAGTCTACAAGCTGGCTTTTGTTTGCTAATTAATGTGCGGCATGGAGAGACGAAGGGTTAGCATGGGGCAGATAAGCTTTACTCCGGACATGAAAGGAATTACATGGTGCTGCAGTCAGGCCCTAGGTGAATGATTTCCATGCTCTTTATGAATCAGAGAACAGTCTCAGCCATAAATTACATTTACAGAACAAGAAGAATGTATGTTCCAAGCTCTATCTGCAAAGGAGAACACTGACTCATGGACACCGTTCCAAATTTTCTTGCTTTAGAATAGACATTTACATGAGCAGTAGTTCTCAAAACACAAAGCAAAATTCTTTTGTAGAATCCTACTTTTTCAGTGAGTGGCATTGTCTGTGTTTCCCCTGCTGCTGGATATCTGCATGTTGTCATCTAGGAATGTATGGCCTTAAAAAAGGTGTTATTCCTGCCACACCTGCAAAGCCTTGAGGCAGCCACACAGTCTGGCCCATCCTTCAGCTTCAACCAACTAACAATGTTGCATAAATAGAGGAAGAAATGACATTACTCATTGATACTAGGAAGAAAATAACCAGACTTTACTTCTGATGTTATAGCAAGTTGACTGCTGCTCACCCACCAGACACTTCTCTGGGTTTATTTTATACTAACAGGTGAGTGTACAGAGGATGTGCTGAAGAGGTTCATTATAAATTAACTGGGCAGCTTTAACACAACTCTGGAGTGCTATGCCAGGTGCCCCAGTTCACCTCAACACACAGAGAGCAAGGGAGGAGAGAGTACTGCTCCTCCACCAACATCTGGGCTATGAAGATGGTGAAGATGAAACATCTATCTTATCAGGAAAGGCTGAGAGACCTTGGGTTGCTTAGTCTGGAGAAGATAGAGAGGGGATCTTATTAATGTTTATAAGCATCTGAAGGGTGGGTGTAAGAGGGTGCTGGTCTCTTTTCAGTGGTGTCCTGTAATAGACAAGGGACAATGGATACAAACCGCAACACGGGAACACAAAGGAAAACCTCTTTACTGTGAGTATGATGGAGCACTGAAACAGGCTGCCTAGAGAGGTTGTGGGATCTCCCTCTAGAGACTTTCCAAACCCTCTGGATGTGTTCCTGTGTGACCTGCCCTAGGTGATCCTGCACCAACAGAGGAGTTGGACTTGATCTCCAGAGGTGTCCCTTGCCATTCTATGATAAGCTAAATGGGCAGCTTTAACACAACTCAAAGGTGGTATGCCAGGTGCTCCAGACTACCCTACAGAGCAAGAGAGAGGGGGTGGCACTGCTCCATCACCAATGTCTGGCCCTCCTTCAGGTGCCCCACAGGGCTGCAGCCACACATTTCATCTCCCTGCTTCTTGCTGAGCAACTGAGCTGATGGCTGGCAGTTTGCTGGCACTGAATAGACAGTACAGAGATCTCAAGGAATGAGCTGCAGAGTCAACAGCAGCACAAATATGACTGACTCTAAATCGAGGAAAACCTAACTGAAATAAATCTCACAAACTAAGCACGAGGTGAATGCAAAGCTCCTCCATCAGAGGAAACCCCACTATGACTTGGAAAATTTATTCTTTTTTTTTTTTTTAAAGCTATAATTCTGCAGCACCAACAGCCTTATCACAGATGTAACTGAGAGAAGCAGCAATAGAGTTCATAGTATGAGATCCTATAGACACGCATAACCGGAAAATAGGAATATGCTACTACCTTATTGAAGAAAAATACACAATCTAGACAAGGGAAAATAATCAGATATTTCTTCCCCATTTCAGCTCCTTGGAAGTAGCCAACAATTTGCTTTTTGAATAAGAAGGAAATAGGATTTAAAAAAAAAAAAAAAGCAGCACTAGTTAAAAGCTACACCACATAGCTTTGGAGTGGGTTTTGAGAAGTACATTGACTCTCAATACAATTTTATTGTGGCAACTCGAGCTGGGCCACAGAACAATCTCAGCTGGGAACTAGTTAGTCTAGAGAGGAAGAGGCAGAGGGGAAACCTTATTGCTTTCCACAAGTCTCTGAAAGGAGGTCATAGCAAGGTAAGGGTTGGCCTGTTCTCCCTAGTATCAGGTGATAGAAGGAAAGGAAATGACCTGAAACTGTGGCAGAGGAGGTTTGGGTTGAATATTAAGAAAAATTTCTTTCCTCAGTGGTCAGGCTGCCCAGGAAGGTGGTGGAGTCATCATCCCTGGAGGTGTTCAAGAAGTGTGTGGACATGGCCGTTTGGGATATGGTTCAATGGCTATGGTGGTCTCAGTTTGAAGATTCGACTCTATGATCTTAGATGTCTTTTTCAGCCAAAACAACACTATGATAATAAGTAAGTCTATTACTAGTTCTACAGAAATCTTTCCCATCCTCTTTGCTTTTCCAGTTCACGACAAATCCACTAGAAGATATTAGCAAGGAGCTTGGGTGTATTTTGTCTGAGCTCTAGCTGAAGCTGTTGTGAGCTCTCTATCAAGCAGCGCCACTTGCTGAGCTGTCGCTTAGGCTCACCTGCCACCCAGTGGCCTCCTGCCTGTCCTGCAGCCTCTCAGCCCTTGGTTTCTCCTGTACTTAAGTTCTAGTCTAAACGTTGCTGCACGTTGGGGTAAACTCAGGACTTCTAATGTTTTCCTGGTGTCCTTCACCCAAACCTAAGTTTCCCATAGAAACTATCAAGTTCCAGTGAAAACTGTCATAATCAAGATAGAAATTCTAATTCAAACCCGAAGGAGTAAGAATAGCTTTCAGCATATTCACCAAGATTGTCTTCCCCCAAGCAAAGCAAGGAATTAAGCTCTTTTTCCAGTGTGGCAAGAGTGCAAACACTTGAGTGCTTGAATTTGCTGGTTTACTTGAATTTTATGGAGTTTTTTTCCTTTTTTTTTTTTTTTTATTTATGTTTTTCCTAGTCAAAAGCATTAGAAGGTGTTACTTACATCCAGAAGTAACTTGAATTCAGTCAAATTTGAGTCACAAAATTTGAAGAAAAATTACTGCTCTTCTCTACCAGAAAATTCCCAACCAGTACTCACAGCAGCACCTTTGCCCCAGATTTAACTAATATTGTATTCTGGTGATCTTAAATAAGGCTCTACAGATACACACCACATTAATTTTGTTTTGAAATTAGTTTGTTTGTTTGTTTTACTATTTCACCTCTTACATCACAACTTCTTACATTAGGGAAGTGCTTTACAAGTAGAAAAAGTCCTGCTCAAGCTAACCAATTTTAAGGACCTTCTGTACAGATGACCTTGACTTTGGTGAGCTTAACTTCTGACAGAAAACAGCAATCTGGACTGTACAGCTAATGCATTGCAGTAACTGCCTCTGCAGATGTATTCTAACAACAGTCTGCCTATTCAGCACTCATGTTCTACATGAATGCTCCACAGCTGTGATTGTGAACTTGGCATTTAAAGACTCTAAGTTTCATCCCCATGACTCTTCTCCACAAAGCTCATCCTTCCTGAAATGCTATCAGGAAAGCTTCCTATACCTGACCTTTCCATTGTATTCCAAAAGCTTTGTACTAATGAAGTAGCTGCATTCATACAGAGTCTGACAGACCTCCAGAGTCCTTGAATATGTAAATGGAAGAAAAGGCTCCACTCTAAATTAGCACATTGCAAATTGCCAGTAAGATGGAAATACACATTTAGTGCTGAAAATTAAATTACTGCTTCAGGAGTGAAAAGTCCTAGAATTATAGATTTTTTTTTTCCATTGGAAAAAGACCTCCAAAATTGAGTTTGACCATCAGCCTAAACCACCATGACCATTAAACCACGTCCCAAGATGCCACTTCCACACATTTCTTGTACCTAGAGCCAGTTCATTTGCCACATCAAATGTGCTTTGTGTTCCTGTCCACTTTGTGCCCCTCGTCCTGTTCCTGAACACCACTGACAAGAGTCTGGCCCCAGCTTCTTCTCCCCTGCCCTTTAGCTCCTGATGAGGACTGAGAAGGTCCCCACTCAGGCTGCCATTCTCCAGACTAAACAGCTCCACGTCTCTCAGCCTTTCCTCCTCATGGAAACGCTCCAGACCCATCAGCATCTTGATAGCCTCCACTGGACCTTCTTCATCAGTTCCTTGTCCCAACCACAACAACCACCCAAACTACACCAACCCCATTTAATTATGTACTCACCTTAAGACACCAACAAATCCCTTTTGAATGGCACATTTACAAAATTCAACAGTTTTCTAGGAAAATGCCAATATATTTCTAGCTCCCCTCTTTCAATGCTATGTGCAGAACAAGCTATATCTTGAAGAAAAAATATTCTTTACATGCTAAAGGGACTGAGGAGGGTTTTGTGAATCTCAGTAGGGCCACAAAAACAATCAGGGGGTTGCAGCACCTCTGCTACAAGGACAGGTTGAGGGAACTGGGGTTGTTCAGCCTAGAAAAGAGGAGGTTCCAGGAAGACCTAACAGGGACCTTCCAATACCTGAAGGGGACCTACAAGAAGGCTGGAGACAGACTGTTTACAAAGGCCTGCAGTGACAGGACAAGGGGTAATGGCTTCAGACTAGAGAAGAGCAGATTTATGTTGGATGTTAGGGACACGTTCTTTGCCATGAGGATGGTGGAACACTGGACCAGGTTGCCTAGGGAGGTGGTTGAGGCCCCATCCCTGGAGATATTCAAGGCGAGGCTCAACAGGGCTCTGGGCAACCTGATCTAGCTGAGGATGCCCCTGCTGACTGCAGGGGGGTTGGACAGCATGACCTTTGGAAACCCATTCTAGTCTGGACCATTCTATGATTCTATACTCCCATTCACAGAATATTTATACCAGCAATTCAAAGGCTGATAGCTTTACTGACAAGTAACAAAGTAAACACCGATAAAAAAAATTTCAAAAGAACAAGTTCTGTATGACTATTTCCCCATATAAAAATCACTCTCTTTAATTGAAAATGTTCATATTTGGAAGAAAAGATGATTCGTTTCACAAACACCTAGTTGAGGATATCCCTGCTGACTGCAGGGGGGTTGGACTAGATGACCTTTGGAGGTCCCTTTCAGCCTGGCTCATTCTATGATTAACAGAGGAAACTGCTGTACGATATAACAAGAGCCCAATACCCTCTCTAGAGGCTATTCCAAATATGCAGAATATTCTAGTTGTCAGAATAAAAAAAATAGAACACCCATCTTCAAGAAGGGGAAAAAAGGTTGACCCTGAGAACTACAGACCAGTCAGCCTCACCTCTGTGCCTGGCAAGATCATGGAGCAGATCCTCCTGAAAGCTCTGCTAAGGCAAATGGAAAACAAAGCAGAGGTGATTGGTGGTAACCAGCA
>WBNM01010403.1:21158-32565 GCA_013399055.1 Ramphastos sulfuratus | reverse complement strand
CACTGGAACAGGTTGCCCAGGGAGGTTGTGGCTGCTCCCTCCCTGGAGGCGTTCAAGGCCAGGTTGGACGAGGCCTTGAGTAACCTGTGCTAGTGGGAGGTGTCCCTGCCTATGGCAGGGGGTTGGAACTAGATGATTCTTGAGGTCTCCTTCCAACCTTACCATTCTATGATTCTATGATTTAATCTTAGTGACTTTCTGCTAGTACAGACAGTGGTGATTCACTCCAAGCGTATCATGGCAACCCCAGTATAGGAGTAGATGCGAAGTGCGATTGCCACTCTCTAGAAGACTGCACTAAAAACAGCAGGGCTTTTTTTTTTTTTTCCTTCAAAATGTTTGTTCCTTAGGCTATCAACAGAAATGGATAACCACAAGTAGCTTCATGTCATTTATTAAGTCACCTTAAAAATGAGGAAAAACAAACAAAGAAAAGCAAAAAAAAAATTACTTCAGAGTTTCAGAGAAAACAGACCAGGGTATGTCTGCTAGTGGATGAAGAAACCAGCAAGGCTGGCTCAAGAGTGAGAACCTCATGATGGTCACACCAAGATGACCATGGTATCATGCTCTAAGTATGCAGAAATCTGTTGCTTTAAATTGAATTGCAGCACGAGCTGAAAGCCAGAGCAACAAGCTCCATTACATCTTGGAGACATCTGATCCATGCTGCACTGTTCCTTCCACAAAGAGCAAAGCTTTAAAAGCTGCCAGTCCTCCTCATCACACCAGCTGCTCTTCACACACAACCAGCCATCGGCAGCTACCAATTTAAACAGAATGAGAAAGCCACTGCCTGCACCCTGCAGTCAGTGGCCTTACTACTGCCAGGATTAAGTTTCATCACAGCCAGAAATGAAGCATCATAATCAGTGCAAGATAGCACAGAGTAGAGCTGAAGAACTCACGGTATGTTAATACTTACAGAATCATATCCATCCCTCATTGTGCAACAAACAGTTACAAGTAAAATGTAGTTGACAGAGGATGAGAATCCATCTGTATGTATGTTTGTAGGAAGAGGAAAAATAAGCATTTTTCTGCTCCACTTTGTCCCTCTCCATAAACCATGCTAGCCTGATACTAGTACAACATCACTATTCTGACAAAACTCCAGAACTAGCCTGCAAGACTTTGAATATGACCAGTGAACATTGAATCAACTTGAAGTAACCCCAGAAAATGTCAACACATATTACCACCTATTCAGAAACTGTACGAGCTTCCAAACTGCTTGGTATTTTCCTACTGCTCGAGTATATCTAGCCAGCACAAATAAAAAACCAACCAAAAACCAAACAAGCAAGCTGAACAGAAGAATTTGCTCAGCAGTATATTACAACTTCATGTACATGTGTGATGCAAATAGCAAAAGATGACCTGGATCAACATCTTCAAACACAGAATTATTAATTTTTTTGCCATGGCTGCTTTGAGTATCCTTGAATAGTTACTTCCTTCTGCACTTCCCTCTCCCCTTTAGAACAAAAGAGAGAAAAAACAAACATGAGAAAGCACAGTGTTTTGAACAGAGCTCTAACTGGAACAAAAGGTGGGAGTTCAAACAGGAACACAGGACATTAGGGGTTGGAAGGGACCCAAAGAGATCATTGAGTCCAAACCCCCTGCCAGAGCAGGGCCATACAATCTATCTTAGGTCACAGAGGAACGCATCCAGATGAGCCTTGAAAATCTCCAGAGAAGGAGACTCCACAACCTTTAAACCCTTAAGAACACATAGCAGCTGCTTACAGTTCTACAGTACAAACAAAGCACAAGCTAGTGAAAGCATATTGAACTTATTCTGGTACTAAAAACATCTCTCCCCAAAGGAAGGAAGTGGTGGCAACACCTTAGGGACAGAGATTTTGCCATCTTCTCTCTAGTGATTAGGTTTAATGATGTAAGGCTTTTTCCTTACATGCAGCTTGTCCTGTTGCAAAGCACAGCACTTGGGCCCCAACACTGTCCTTCGCTTCTGCGTTCACACCAGGATCCACAAGTCTGTCTACGCTCCAAAATGCAGCATAAGGAGGAGCAGGCATCAAGCTAGTTGCATTTAGTTTGTACAGAGCTATATTGCTCTCTGCAGAGGAAGTAAAGAGTGCATTGGCAGTCACATCACCTAAAAAAAGCTATTCATTGGCTAACATACATTTCACTCAGCACAATGACTTACATAATCTATTAGAACTCAGAAGAAGGAGTTTTTCTCCTCTGAAACTTTCTTACTGTGGAATTTTTGCATTCTGGACTGGAACTGGGAACCACCCCCTTTTGCTACCAATAACTATTCCAGTAACCTTCAGAAATGAGGATGAATAGGATGCAGTTGGTCAGAGTTTCAATCACCAGGGTTTAGAAACAGGCTTTACCTCTATCACAGCTGAGTGTCCAGGCCCCTGTGTCATTACGCACGCAGAGGGATTTCTCCACTTCCAATTTCCAGAAAGTCTACCTGGGACTTGAACAATCTTCAGCCAAGGTCACTGAAAAGATAGATTCAAAACAGAACACTGTCTGGTGTGGGCTATGCTCCAACAAAGCCAATAGCAGATGGACTAGCAGCTTTTCCACGCTGCTGTTCAAAGGGTGTGCCATACGGGAGGGGGAAGAAAAAAAAAATCTGATTAGAGTTGGCTACTACAAACCCAAACTTAGTCCACCCCTTAAGCATTTAACAAACTCTTGAGGCAAAACCATGCCAGCAGAGTCCAGTCTCCTTTTATGGGAATTCCCCCTAACTGGGGAGAGAAGGAAAAAAAAAAAAAAATCTTTGGTGAAACCCTCCAACAAATCTCAACCTCACTGCCTACGTCTGAGTGCCTGACCATAGACAGGGCTTTGCTAAGGCATATATAAAATCAAATATTACAAGACAAACAGGAGAGAGATCTCTGAGCTGCATTCTCACCACACTATTACACAAGACAAGCTTTACAGCCTGGGTTCTTATGCAAATCTAAGTGTTCTTGCACATTTTACACTTTACACTCTTCAGAGACATCATTCCTCAGTTAAACTAGAAACTCTAGTTTTACATGCAAACATATTAATTGCTGTTTACTAAATACACAGTTTTATCTAACAATATATATTTTAAGCTTCTGATTTTCATGAGCTGACAGTATAATTTCAGTCTGAGTAGGAAGAACAATCAGCCTCATATTGCTCCCTTGTGATATGTATCAACATAACACTATTTAGCCACCACAAAGCAGGCCTTTTTCCACCTACCTCTGAAAAAACAGCTAATTTTTTTTTTCCCCATAAACCTGCCAGTCACCTCTGAAGACGAGTGACACAGCCATACCACCAGTTCAAGAAAACCAAGCAGGGGTGGGAGGCTGTAAGAAAAGAAAACCCCACAGCCAGGTCAGTGTCAGGCAACAGAAGACAAAGCATCTCTCCTTTGGCAGTGACCAGGAAAAAAAGACAAACTTATCTTTCAGCTTCAATTGGGTATTTCCAGTAAATAAACACAAACCAGGAATAATTTAATAGCAAGCACTACTTTACAAATCAACTCAGGCCCCAAGTTTAGGAATAACATTCTTCAGTTATTCTTTTACATACCTGCCTACTCTACAACGAGAGCTCCTAAATCCCAAGCAATAAGAAGTTTAAGATTTATACCAGAAAAACATCTTTGCCTTGCAAAGAGACAATTAAAAACAAACCTTTGGGTGACAAAGAATAAAAACAACAGAACTCACCACACCTCATCCTCTCCCACGCATACATTCACAACCCCTCAATTTTAACCACAATCCTGCCAGAATGGTGATTTCTACAGCAGCTGTTGCTAATTCTCAGACCCCTACCCTTTTATCCCAGTCAGGGCTATAATTAGCTTCATTAGCCCTGTGAAAGGGCACCTGAGGAGGTTTCCCCTCCTCTGAAGCCTCCATGTTGCAACCTGTGCATGGAAAAATAAATTGGCACCTACCATCTGCCTGCTGTTTTCTGTCACAGAATCAAGGAATGGTAGGAGTTGGAAGTGACCTCTGAAGATCAAGTCCAACCCCCTGCCAGAGCAAGATCACCTATAGCAGATCATGTAGGAACACATCCAGGCAGACCATGAAAGTCTTCAGAGACAAAAACTCCACTACCTCTTTGGGAAACCCAGTCCAGTGTTTTGCCATGCTCAAAGTAAAGAAGTTCCTTCTCAAGTTTAGGTGGAACTTTCTGTGTTCAAGTTTATGTTCATTATGTCTTGTCCTGTCACTGGGGACCACTGAGAAGAGTCTGGTCCTATCTTCCTGACACTTGCCCCTTAGATAGTTGTAAGCATTAATAAGATCCCCTCTCAGCTGCTGCTTCTCCAAGCTAAACAGCCCCAGCTCTACTCAGCCTTTCCTCATGTGAGAGATGTTTAAGTCCCCTCAGTATCTTGGTAGCCCTGAACTGGACTCTCTCCTGTCGTTTTTGTCCGTCTTGAGCTGGGGTGCCCAAAACTGGACAAAGTACTCCAGGTGAGGCCTCACTGGCAGAGGGAAAGATGACCTGGTGGCCACGCTCCTTTTAACACATCCCAGGATGCATCAGCTGTCACTGAAGTTTGTTTCATGGAGACATCCAAGGCTCTGGTGAAACACCTCCCCCACTGTGGGGGCACAGGAACCTCATGCACTGCCTCTTTGCCACAGGGCCAGTGCAGTTTGGAGACACACAGTGCTCTCGTTCCCAGAGTGCAGTGGCGTGACAGTCGCGGTGGCAAAACAAGGTTTTCTGTGGAAGAAACACACTGCAGGAAAGCCCTGAGTGAAGTCCTTGTCATCTTTCATAACCACTGAGGCATGCTTATTGTTAGCAGAACAGATAACAAGATGCTTACAGCGCTGTATGTAATTTGGAAAAAATTTCCAGTGTGAAATTGTCATGGTAGGCCTAAGGAGGCCAAAATAGGCTTGTACATGTCCTGGCTTGCCCAGGCATGTTTTTCTGCTCTCCCGCCTGTTTTAGGGAGAAGCAACTGCAGGAAATAGGTCAAAGAACCTGGAGCCACTATGTCTGGGGACTGTGGCCTGCCCAGACTTGTTTTGAACACTGCGGTAAACAAGGTACACACGGTTGCCATGTACAGGGCCTGTGTTCTGCCCTAAAAAGGGTAAAGCAAGCCTATGGCTTCGCCTAATATGGTCAGGCTTGGCTAACTGCCATTCTGATTGGCTATTCTGCGTCCAAAGGCCCATTAGTCTTGGACCGTATGGATGAAAGGAGATGAGCAGGGAGCACATCGTGCCTTTGCCATTACAAGGTGTGTCTGCTATTATATGTGTGCTCCACTATTATATCTGCCATTGTATCTGTGCTCCTNAGTGTGGGGAGGGCGGGTAACTCCCAAACCGTCACACCTTTCTCCAGCACCCAGAAGCCTGGGGAAACTCCAAAGCCTCTAATGGTTACTGACAGCAACCCCACCATGAGCTTTGGGTACTGTCAGATAATATTTTTTTGAGTAAATACTTAAAGCCTCTTGTAATCATTAATTGCCTTCTGCCATAAGCAGAAAGGAGCTCCTTGAGTCCATCTAGCGAGCAAGCGGCACATTGACGGCAAGCGGTACACTAAACACAAAGCCTTCTCTGCCCGTTCAATCAAGTTCAATTAATGTATATATGTACTAGTTATTGCTGTTATTAACTGTATATTATCCTGTTATTAATTGTATATAAAGTTTCCATGAGTGATGCAAAGAACCGATTATTATTATTAAATTGGTGATCGGGGTGCTGCAAGTTCCCAACATTTAATATTAATAAACTAAATATTTTTTTAAAAGATCATCTCACAGTAATTAATTACCCCTCCACTACAGAAATGTAGAATCAGATAAGCATGTAGGAATCCTTCATAAACTCAGCCATCCTTATTGTTGCCAACAAGCCAGAAACCTGACCTACTGATGGACAATTTGAATGTGTTCTGTGCAGAGACAGTGAGATGGGCAGTCAGCCACCAGCTCTGAGTGGAGAAGCTGTGAGAGTTGGGCTTGTTCAGCCTGTGGAAGAAATGGTTCCAGGGACCCTCATATAATTGTAGAGCTGTTTCAGTTGGAAAAGATCTCTAAGATCATCAAGTCCAACTGTTGATCTAACACCACCATGGTCATTAAACCATGTCTCAAAGTGCCACATTTACACATTTTTTAGCACCTCCAGGAATGTCATTCTACCACCTCCTTGGGCAGCCTGTTCCAATGCCTGACCACACTGTCAGTAAAGATTTTTTTCCTAATATCCAACCTAAACCTACCCTGGCACAATTTCAGGCCATTTTCTCTCATTCTATCCTCTGATACTACAGAGAAGAGACTGACCCCTACCTCACTCCAACCTCCTTTCAGGGAGTTGTAGAGAGCAATGACATCTCCCCTCAGCGTCCTCTTCTCCAGACCAAACAACCTCAGTTCCCTCAGCCAGTCCTCACCAGGCATGTTCCCCAGACCCTTCACCAACTTTCCTGTCCTTCTCTGGACAGGGTCCAGCACTTCAATGTCCTTCTTGGAGTGCGGAGCCCAAAACAGAATTCAGTGCCAAGTATATGGACACAATCCCTTCCTCTACTCCTACTGGCCACACTATTCCTGGTCCAGGCCAGTACACTGTTGGCGTTCTTGGCCACCTGGGCACACTGCTGGCACACACCACACCCCCTCCACTCCCTCTCCCCACCCCAGTCCTTTTCTGCCGAGCAGCTTTCCAGCTGCTCTGTCCCAAGCCTGTAGTGTTTCATGGGCTACACACCCTCATAAGTACAAGGGGTCCATTGATGAGATGGAGATGGGGGCTGGGATCTTATTGAGATGCTCTGTGGATAAAAAGGAAGAATGGGTATAAGCTTAAAAAAACACCCCAGGTTTTAGATGAAGAAAGCAATTTTCACCATGAGAATAATTAAGAAGTGAGTTACCTGGGGTCCTTGGTTTTCAAGACCAGCTAAAATCCATGAGCACTCTCATGTGGATTCAGTGTGACCCTGCCTTACCAGGGAACCCTCGAGAGCTCTCCTGTCTGGGATGTCCCTGTGATGCTGCTAATCAGCAAAGACCTTCTCACATCCAGGCTGAAGCCAGCCGCTGGATGTCACCCTGCATCCACCGGACAACACTGCTCCCGCCGGCAAAGAAAGGATAAATCCCATCGCAGTGAGAAGGTTTTCTTAATTACAAGCTTTTGACTTGAGGTAACGGTTTAGGAGTATCACACTTCTTCGAAGCAAGCCTTGCTGAAAAATACACTGCCGCTTAATTCAAATGCTTCTTGATCCCCACCTGAGGTTGAAAACTTAATGCTAACCTTAGCCAAACAGACACCATGAGATCCTAAGTTGAGAGTGCAGTCTGAGGCCACATCCAGAGTCCTACACAGCTTTGTTGTAATGCAAAGCTGAAATAAACATCGAGATGTGGGTATTATTTCCCCTACACTGGGATCAATTGTATGGAAATAGATTGTAAGGTCTGGTTATATAAATAGCACAGGCTGTGTGTGAGATTTTGTGTATATGTTGCTGAAGCAGTAACAGTGAAACTGCTGTAAGTTCTAGAAAGAAACTGCAAGGACAATAATCACTGTAGGGGATAAAGAAAGACACTAGAAAATCAAAAGCATCCTCCACTGTCTGCTATCCCAATATTGATTCTCCTTCTCCTGGAAGTCAGTTCCTCTTTGTTTCAGCCAGGTATACTACAGTATATAAACAGTTAGGAGTCTGAAGGGCAAGCTGTGTTGTTCGGAAACAAGCTTCACCCAAGAATATGAAATGCAGAAAGCAAATCTGCATTCAGCATCAAAATTATTGATCTTTGACTGTCAGCTTCACATTAATAGTGCTGCCAACTGCGAGCACTCAGAAGTTTTCTACTGACATCCTGTGCTCCCCTGCCATTTTTCCCTTCCTCACTAACTCAGATTTCACCATACAATCCTGGGATCATTTTGTTTACCTTTGTTGCTAGTACTCTTCAGATTAAGGTTGTCATGCTTCTCTGCATGCTCTCCTCTACAAACAGGAAATTTTCTTATTTTTCTCTTGCAGTAATCAGGCCTTGGCAATGGGAATTTGAAGGTAATGAAATATCATAAAATTTGTGATAAAACAGTGAAAACTGACATACTGAAAATAAAATGAAGCACTGATTCAATTCCAGTGAATGAATGACCATGGAACCATATCGTGCATCTACTCTAGAGTGAGAAGAACATGTCAGACTGCAACATCTCTGCTCTTCTGAGCCCACATACCATCCCCTTACAGTAAGGAACAAGCTGCCCAGAGAGGTTACAGCACTTCTTTCCCTAGAGACTTTCAAGATCCATTTGGATGCTTTTCTGTGTGACCTACTCTAGGTGGTCCTGCTTTGGCAGGAAGGTTGGACTTGATGATCTTCAGAGGTGCCTTCCAACTCCTATCAGTCTATGACTCTATGATCCCTCTCAAAGTGATTCTACGCAATGTGCCTTCTTGGTGTAGCTTTTATGCAGTGAAGAGGTTGCCCTCAGGAAGGCAATGACCATAAAGATCAGGAATTGCTGCATTCACATCCCTGGTGACTAACAAATGAAGTCAAAATGTGCCTTTGGTCATCTCAGAAAAAGGATCCTGCCAATAAGTCACATAATGAAGCTACAAATTTATCTAGTCTATGATCCCAGAGTTCAGATTGTAGCATAGGTCAGCAGCGCTTGTGAGATGAGAGTTTTACACAACGTGGATGGATAAAACAAGTACCTATGACATTGTGCAGATGAAAGATGTTATAAAGCTTCATTAAGTTAGAAACCATTCGACAGCTGCACATTAGAGCCTGAATTCAGCAGACAAGTAGCTTTGCCAGTACAATGCTTCTTCACAGCCAGATGCTTTATGAATACTGCAAAGTGAACCCTTATCTTACTTTCCTCAGAATTACATTTTCAAGTAGGAAAGAGGAACTTTGATGCTTCTTGAAAGCCTGCTGAGTTATTTTCCGCACAGAACAGATCACTGCAGAACAGGGCCTCTGATGGCAGCCAGGGCAAAGGCAGAGGGAAATACATACACACTGCTCACATTCTGCCACAGTGGCCCAAGACTTTCCATAACTGCCAAAGAAGCCGTAGCACGCTGTTCCTCACCAGCACTCCAAATGTTACCCTTTGTGCAAGCTCAAAACAGACAGTCTATGTATACCTACTCTGTGTCGTATGCAGCTGGCACTGACAGTATTCTCCTTTTAGTTTCTGGTTTACTACCCTGAAGTAATCCATATCTCGTACAAGTTGGTTAAGGAGCAAACAGGACCTGAATGTAGTTATGTCTGAAGCTTTTCTTTACAAGGACGTGGGTCAAACACAATACCAAGGACTAAACCCACTATATACCACGAAGGTCCAGTCCTCTTGGCCTGAAGCTCCTGCACTTTAAGTGAAGAGGAAAGGACAAAGCCATTTAAAGCTATTTATACCTGCCTTTCATGCATCCACTTTCCCAAAATCATGGTATTTGACCTAAGAGAGGTCTGGTATTGAAGCCAAGCTGACAGTATGGAGGCTGCATACCATGTCCACCCACTCACATTTTTAAGGTGGAGTGACACAGCTCTGCACGGTAAGGGCCAGAGGGCTCAGGCTCACAGCTCCCCAGAGAGGGCCAGCAGAGGGCCCAGCCGCCGTTGTGCCTCAGGCACTCCTGCCCTCCTCACAGACACAATCCTGCCCTCCTCACGGGCACACTCCTGCCCTCCTCACAGCCTCACTCCTGCCCTCCTCACAGGCACACTCCTGCCCTCCTCACGGGCACACTCCTGCCCTCCTCACAAGCCCACCCCTGCCCTCCTCACAGGCCTACCCCTTCTCTCTCTCAGGAAGGGCTCAGCAGGACTCCTCTTCCACTTCTCGAACCTCTGGCCGTGTAGCAGAGGCTAAACACCTTCTGCAGCAGCGCTGGGGGAACAGCTGGGCAATGCTGCCTCCAAGCCGGAGGTGGCCCTAGGCAGGCACAGCCCCCAGCCTTGCTCCCTCCTCAGCCCGTGGCTCTGGGCCAATGTCCAGCCTGAACATGCCCCAGAGCAGCACACCTGATGGGCTGGGTAAGCCATTCTGTGTGCTGCTAAAGCCCATGATTAGTGAGTGGTGGTTTCTCAAGTGTTGGATTGTTTATTCAGTGAGACACAGAGGGCTCAGCCAAGGCATCTATAACACCTGGTGTAAGGGTATGGCAGGAAAGTGCAGGTCAGGGTGGCATATTCATTCTGCTCTGGGGAGGCCTCACCTGGAGTACCGCGTCCGGTTCTGGAGCCCTCAATACGGGAAGGACATGGACCTGAGGGAGCAGGACCAGAGAAGGGCCAAGAAAATGATCAGGGGTTGGAGCACCTCTGCTACAAGGACAGGCTGCGGGGGCTGGGGTTGTTCAGTCTGAAGAAGTGGAGGGTTGGGGAGACCTAGCAGCAGCCTTCCAGTACATGAATGGGGCCTACAAGAAGGCTGAAGAGAGCCTGCTCAAGAAAACGTGCAGTGACAGGACGAGGGACAATAGCTTCAGACTAGAGAATGGCAGATTGGATTGTCCCTAACATCGGATGTTAGGAACAAGTTCTTTACTATGAGGGTGGTAGGACACTGGTCCAGGTTGCCCAGGGAGGTGGTTGAGGCCCCATCCCTGGAGATATTCAAGGTGAGGCTTGACAGGGCTGTGAGCAACCTGATCTGGCTGAGGATGTCCCTGCTGACTGCAGGACAGTTGGACTGGATGAGCTTTGGAGGTCCCTTTCAGCCCAGACCGTTCTACAATTCTATACTTCCATTCACAGAATATTTATATGAGCAATTCAAAGGCTGATAGCTTTATTAACAAATAACAAAATACACACCGATAAAAAAAATTTAAATAACAAATTCTGTGTTGGACTATTTCCCCATGTAAAAATCACTCTCTAACTGAAAATGTTTATATTTGGAGGAAAAGATTACTCGTTTTGCAAACATCTTATTATGGAAAGGGCTGTGTGTGCAGGGAGGGTGTCCAGGTTTCCTCCTGTCAGCCAAGTGATTGCCTGACTACTTTCAGGACTATTCACAGAAGAAATCAATGTCCTGAAAGAGAGAGTTGAAAGGAAAGATCTTTTGAGATTACTGAAGGATTGACAACCTCCCACCTCTCTCAGCCACTCCTCCCCAAAATACATGAGTAGATGCTAACACAGAATACACTTTATTATACTCAAAGAACATCATAATATGCTCCAAGTATAGTAGGAAAGAAAAAGATCTTTTGACTCTTTTTGTGTAGCTGATTTGTTCCTGCCATAAAAAGGCAGTATCACCTTCTGCCCATTTCAAATTATTCCTTTATCTGACTTTTTTTTTTTTTTTTTAATTTTAGATTTCAACAGTCCCTATCTGGATTTATTAATCAC
>WBNM01010403.1:0-20190 GCA_013399055.1 Ramphastos sulfuratus | reverse complement strand
CCCCCCCCCCCCCCCAAATACTTTTCCCCATCACGTTCCCTATCAATTGTTCCTCCATGCATGCCATTTGTGTGCACCACTCAGAGCTTTGATCAGAAGCAGAAGTTGCATGCTGATTAATCATTAAGCTCCAGGCATCATCAGCTCCCCTATTATAAATGGCAACTTCTTCCCAAGAGAGCTCATCGTAACATCAATATTGGGCTTTGAAGGTTCAAGGACAGGAAAGCAAGGCAATAAACTTGCCAGCAACTTGGGGAAGGTTACAGAGCTATCAGCAAGAGACCAGCTTCTGACAAGCAGGTGGAAGGCTGGCGGCATCTGAAGCATCTATGTCAGTGTGCAACATTTGTTCTCTATAAAACAGCTCCTTTTAAGGATATTGCTGGAGTGAACAGCAGGCCCATACGCAGGTTGGTCAAGATGGGCTGCTTTAAATGGGAACTTGGGAAGAGTTAGATCCTTAAGGTCACATTTGCAACACAGAGCTGAGTGCAGTAAAAGAAGGAAAAGAGCCCTGTATTGCCCTTGCTTTTCATTGCAAAGTTCCTGCAAAGTCAGAGTGAAACAAGTGTGAAAGCCTGTGCTGGGGTTTTGCAAGAGAAAATTGCTTGCCAGTTCTCCATTGCTGCCTGTCAACAGCCCATTCTAGACACCAATCAGCCTGTAGGCTTAAACATCACTTTAATCTACCTCCGCTTCCAGCTCAGCTTGCCGTGCAGCAGACTGGCTGTCACATTCTTCAGGAAAAGAGCTTAGCAGCATATTTTAGTCATTCTTTCATGTTCTGTGACTACTTAATTGCTACAATGCTTCTGGGCCAAATTCAGAGTAACCTCATGTAGTGTCGAGAGAGGCAATCACTTAGCTGAGATTTGCATTTCCTCCAATAAAGCTTGTCTGACACATTTTAATGCAAGTCCTAGCCATTATTAACATGAGACAAAATTCTCCCTCTCACTTGTTTCCTCTATGCCAACAAAAACCATGTAGTAATCTGAATCTAGGTTAAAGACTCCAGGTAGATGATTTCAAGACTGACACACTCACTGTGTTTTTGCCATATGCTTCAAAATAGTGTACCACTAATTACAAAATATCGATGAGTTGTTCAGTCCAGAGAAGAGGAGGATCCAGGGAGACCTTAATAGCAGCCTTCCAGTGCCTGAGAAGGCTGGAGAGAGACAGTTTACAAAGGCCTGCAGTGACAGGACAAGGGGTAATGCCTTCAAACTAGAGAAGAGCAGATTTACATTGGATGCTAGGAACAAGTTCTTTACTATGAGGGTGGTGGAACACTGGACCAGGTTTCCCAGGGCGGTGGTTGAGGCCCCATCCACAGAGATATTCAAGATGAGGCTCAACAGGGCTCTGGGTAAGCTGATCTAGTTGAGGGTGCCCCTACTGACTGCAGAGACCTTTGGGGGTCCTTTCTTACCCAGACCATTCTATGATTGATTCCACTCTGTCAGGTGTTTCAGATCTTTAGTAAAACTACAAAGTATTTGGTTTGCAGGTTGCTACATTGTCTGGAAAGATCAGCCTTTCAGCAATACAGTCTACTGAACAGAACACTAATGCATTTCCAAAAACTTTCCATTCAGCTTTTTGACACACCAAAGGTTTTGCTATAGAAAGCAAGCAGGCTTTCAGCAAATGGAGAGTTCTGCATGACAGTGTCTTTCTATATATTTGATTAATAGAAAGAAAGTTGTAGTGTGGTTGGCACCAGTCTCTTGTCCCTAGTAGCAAGTGACAGAATGAGAGCAAATGGCCAAAAATGTCACCAGGGCAGGTTAAGATTGGATATTAGGAAAAAATCCTTTACTGAAAGAATGGTTGGGCACTGGAAGAAGCTGCCCAAGGAGTTACCATCCTTGGAAGTTGTCCCAGGTTGGGAACTATAGGGTTAAAAAAGTCCTCTAGGGACTTGAAGATTGTTATTCAATCCCACAATTCTGCTATCTCTTCATAAGCTCAGGGCAAGGCCAGCTTGTTCTCCTTTCCTACCCCTCCAGCCTTGTGTCGGGCAGGAGCTGCGTTATCGGGATAAACATATATGGATAGGCCTGGTTGGGGCCTCCAGAGGCTGTGCTTAGGCCTCTTGGATGGCAGAGGCATGGGGGAGGGGGGAGGATTGGAGCACTGGGGATGATAGATTCAGTTTTGGGTTGGGGGAAAATTCAGGGGATTTGCTTATGGATTCTGTATCTGCTTTGTAATTTCTATCTCTAACACTCTCTCCAAATATAACTCTGTTTTTGTCTCCAATTCGTTTGAGAGCTTCACTCTGTCGGCTCTTTAAACCCACGACAGAAGTGTTCAAGAAATGTGTGAACATGGCACTTGAGGACATGGTTTAATGGCCATGGTGCTGTTGGGTCAACAGTTGGACTCAGTCTTCTATGATTCTGTTACTAAAGTATGCAGCACAACATCCTGACTCTAAAAACACAAGCTTTGGGTAAAGCACACGCAGTATCCTTGAAAGGATACTATCCACATCAATAGAGACTCCAATAGGATCATGCCCTTAATGCAGCACTTGCAATGTCTGCAATAGCAGAGCTTATGTTAGGGATTTTATTGAGGATATTTGCCTCTATAAAAGCCCAAAGATTGGATCCCTGAGCATCTGTGATATGCTACCATCAACTGCCACAATTATGATTTGTTTTTACAGCAAATTAGCATTACACGGCCACATATAATTATGTAGCCAGCTGGGCTTTTGCAAATTCCTTACCCTTGTAGAGAGAGTCTTATTCGCTTCTGGATAGATATGTTGCTCTGAGACTAAACTGCTAGGAAAATACCTGACTGTCCCCATATGGTCTTCACACTGTTCTCCATAAACCTTCAAGCAAGGAGATGTATGATTAGGTAGTTGTAAGCAGTCCTCATCTGGTTTGAGGTAGTTCATAATTTAGTCCAATTATTACACTACTAGAACTAGTGTTTTTTACTCTGGTCTTAGATGTCCCAGTTTCCAATTACCTGGCACATGAAACAAATCATTAACACAAGCTCTGATACAGGCATACTCTTTGTTTTTGAGTCAATCAACACTGACTATAGTTTATGTGAACATGAGCCTGGTTCCATCCTCCTGACACTGCCCTTCAGAACTCTATAAACATGAATGAGTTCACATGTCAGTCTCCTCCAAGCTAAAGCCCCAGCTCCCTCAGCCTTTCCTCCTAAGGGAGATGTTCCACTGCCTTCAGCATCTTTATAGCTCTGTGCTGGACTCTTTCAGGCAATTCCCTGAGGTCCTTCTTGAACTAAGGGGCCCAGACCTGGACACAGTATTCCAGATACAGCCTCACCAGGGCAGAGTAGAGGGGGAAGAGAAACTCCCTTGACGTAACCACAGCCCTTCTAATACACCCCAGGATGGCATTGGTGTTCTTGACCACAAGGGCACATTGCTGGCTCATGGCCATCCTTCTGTTCAACCAGGACCCCCAGGTCCCTCTCCTCTGTGCTGCTCTCCAACAGGTCAGTCCCCAACCTATACTGCTCTATGGGGGTGTTCTTTCCCAGATGCAAGACTCCACACTTGCCCTTGTTATATTTAATTCAATTTCTCCCCCCTCAACTCCCCAGTCTGCTCAGGTCCTGCTGAATGGCAGCACAGCCTTCAGGTGTGTCAGTTACTCCTTCCAGTTCTGTGTCATCAGCAAACTTGCTGACAGCACACTCTGTGCCCTCATCCAGGTCATCAATGAACATATTGCATGGTACTGGTTCCAGTACTGACCCCTGAGGGACTTCACTAGATACAGGCTCTCAACTAGACTTCATCCCATTGACCACAACTCTCTGACTTCTTTCCTTCAACCAGTTCAAATCTACCTCATTACCCAATCATCCGAACCACACTTCATCGGTTTAGCTGCGAGGATGCTGTGGCAGATGGTGTCAAATGCTTTACTGATGAGCCCTTCCACTAAGGTTTGGTTCATAATTACCATCTAGCTATTTCACTCCAAAAATCATTTAAGACTTCAAGACTTCTCAATCAGTGTGAACTTAAAACATTTGCTTGGAAAATTAAGCTGCTACTGTAAACCCCACAATAGTTCAGCATTACCACCCACTCTTAACAGAAATGCATGTTAATGTACTGCTGGTTTGTGCACATACACAAGAATCTCTTCTCACACTTCCAGGCCAGGATTCTCCAGAGTCATTTTCTTTCACTAGTTTTGAGTAAATATAAACCCAACTGCCCTTAATGAATCTGCAGTTTGAAGCATTATAATCATCTTCTGCTCTGACAAGGGAAATAAAAAGCCTGAGGTGGATGAATTTAAATACGTACATTTAGAGAAAGAACTATAAACATGTGTGTGCTTCTATACACTATTTCTACAGACAAAAGTAAGTTATCCTGAAATCAATAAAATTTGTTCTGCTTATTTTTCTGTTCTCCAATAAACGAGGTGACAGTTTAAGAATGTGCCATTTCATCACGGTGGAAGTTACAATCCTTACCTTTCACTTGAGTGAAAAAACATCCTTTACAAAACTCTTCTTGCAGTAAAACTCTTTGTGACATTCCACATAAACCTTTCTGTGCTGCTTTTGAAGTTGACAAGCCAATGCTACTATAAGAGAGCTAAATGACTAGTTTTCTGTTGCAGTACCACATCCCAACTCTGCAGTCATTTTTTAGACCATTTGGTCCTCAGGATTAAAGTGACACTACTTACAGACAGCCAGCAGCAGCACACAGCTTCTTGCTGGCAAACTTGTCTATAAGGATTCTAGTTATATGAAAACACTTTAATTCAAGAAGCAAAAGGGAAACAACCAAACAAACACATTGTGTTAATTTCACACAGAACCACAGAATTGCTGAGGCTTAAAGAGACCTCTGAGATCAAGTCCAGCCTATAACCTAACACCATGACATCAACTACACCATGACATCAGCTAAACCATGCCACCAAGGGCCACATCCAATCTTTTCTTAAAGACCTTAAGGGATGGGGCCTTCACCTCCTCCTTGGGCAGTCCATTCCAGTGCCTAATCCCCCTTTCCATGAGGAAGTGCTTCCTAATATCCAACCTAAACCAACCCTGGCACAGCTTCAGACCATGCCCTCTTGTCTTGTCCCTAGTTGCCTGGGAGAAGAGCCTGACCCTCATCTGACTACAACTTCCTCTTAGGTAGTTGTAGAGAATAAGACTCCCTCTAAGCCTCCTTTTCTTCAGGCTCAACATCTCCAGCTTCCTGAGCCTCTCCTCCTGTGACTTTCCCCCTCACCAGTCTCATCCCTCTCCTCTGGACCTACTCCAGCACCTCAATATCCTTCTGGCAGTGAGGGCCCTAGAACTGCACACAGTTACATCCCTAGTCCTGCTGGCCTCCTTGTTCCTGATACAGGCCAAGATGCCATTGGCCTTCCATGCCACCTGGGCAGTGTTAGCTCATCTTCAGCCAGCTGTCAACCAGTACTCTCAGGTCCCTCAGCCGGGCTGCTCTCCATCCCAGAACTTTGGAACTTTGCTGAGGTGCTCGTTGAACGTATACTGGGTCCACTAATGTCCATCTTTCACAGAAGAGACAGACACCTGGAAAAGCATGCTGGGCCAATGGGAAGGGGTCTGGGCAACATTCTATCCCACCAGAGGAACTGCAGGCACGAGGCAGACCTTAGGGTCCACTCACAAAGCCATTCTGCATTACACTTCAATCAGCAACTGTGTTATTTAAGCATTTTGTGCCTTCTTGTCCTTGTCCATAGTCTTAATCTTATCTCAAGCCAAGCTTGAGAATGAAAACTAAGTCAGATATGGTAAGTAGCAAAGTTAATGAACTCCTTCCAAATTCTGAGGATTTTCATTTTAAGAAAAGCTCACGAACAAATGCAATCTTCACTGCAAACTCTCAGTAGCAGAGATTCCCCTGCTCCAGTCTACAGAAAGGACCTACTAGCACCCTAATACATGGATGCAAGTATAAACAGACCATTAGAGTTGTTGAAATCCAAGCTCTGCAGGTCAGCATTTTACATTTGAAGTCTAAAAGGCTCAGGCTCAACAAGATCCCATTCACAGGGAGATGCATTCAAGAGCAAAACACACAGGTCACAACAGGACAGTGAGCATTTCACTTCCTTCATGGACTGAGGGGCCCAGAACTGAATTCAGTATTCAAGGTGTGGCCTCAGCAATGCAGAGTAGAGGGAAACAATAATTTCTATAATTTCCAGCACCACTCTATTACAGCTGACTTCACTACATTCTCCTCCAATCTTTCAGCCCATTACTCCTTCCTCCAACCTCCCATGTGCTGTGTCTGAATCCCTTCATAGACAGCTCCCTTCTAAGTGAGTAAAGGTGAAAAGCCATAGTACATACACTGTATGTACATGTGGGTTTATGTACCCAGACTGGTGGGATGCAAGGACAGCATCATTCATACCTATGACGACTGCAGAAGGAAAAACACAAGGCTCAAGAATGGAGTAACAGTTGTCTTTGCTCACGGGAACATTGAAATGATGCAGTGAGAAGGACAATGAACTGCTGGAACAGATCCAGAGGAGGCCCACAAACATGATCGGAGCTGGAGCACCTCTCCTGTGCAGACAGGCTTTAAGAGTATGGGGTGTTCAGCCTCAAGAGCAGGCTCCAGGAAGACCTCAGACCAGTCTTTCAGTACCTAGAGGGGACTACAGTAAAGCCAGGAAGCAGTACCTGGAGGGGACTACAGTAAAGCCAGGAAGGGACATTTTAGGAGGGCTTGTAGTGACAAGATGAGAGGCAACAGATTTAAGCTGGAAGAGGGTAGATTTAGACTGGATATTAGAAAGAAATTATTTACAGTGAGGATGATGAGACATGGGAACAGCCACTGCCTCCTTGGTTGCCCAGGGAGATTGTAGATGCCCTCTTCCTGGAGGTGTTCAAGATCAAACTGCATGAAGCCTTGGGCAAGCCGGTTTATTGGAAGGTGTCCCTGCCCATGGCAGGAGGAATCATAGAATGGTAAAGTTGGAAGGGACCTCAAGGATCATCTAGTTCCAGCCCCCTGCCATAGGCAGGGACACCTCCAACTAGCACAGGTCCCTCAAAGCCTCATCCAACCTGGCCTTGAACACCTCCATGGAGGGAGCAGCCACAACCTCCCTAAGCAACCTGTTTCAGTGCCTCACCACCCTCACTGTAAAGAACTTTCTACTAACATCCAGTCTAAATCTTCCCTCTGCCAGTTTAAACCCATTGCCCCTAGTCCTGTCATTGCAAGTTGGAACTTGACAATTTTTAAGGTCCCTTTCAAACCATTCTGTGATTTTCACTTGCAAGTATTAAAATAGTTGTAAAACAATATTTTAAAGCCCACATTAAACAGAATTTAAAAATACACGTATGGAGATATGACTGTTATCAAAGCACACTGGAAGGGGCACCATCTTGCAATATATTTTGCGAGCAGAAGATGATTTTTTGGCTCTTCTACACAAAGGTGGTTTATGTTGCTGTTTTATGCTTACAAACAAGGTGGACATGCCAGAGCTACAAAGTATACCAAGATTTCAAGACTAGGTTGGAGAAGACTTTAAGCAACCTGATTCTAGTTGAAGATGCCCTGCTCATGGCAGGAGGTTTGGACCTTAAAATGTCTCTTTACCCAAACCATTCTATAATTCTATGATTTTATAAAAAGCAATCATGCCTCCCTGAAGGTGCTGTACTTCATCCAATGAACACTTTTCAGTCAGATCTCAATTCTTTCAGAATGTCAACTGTGAACGGATGCTCTACAGCTACAGCCAAGCCCACCCAACACAATAAAGGACTGCGCTGACTCCATGGTCATAGAGGAAAGGCTACTTCTACAGGAAATGGTGCTAATTCTAACTCATTACTTCTTTGCCTAAAAGGGCAGTTAGTGGCCTCAGAAAAAGTGTTCAAGAATGACAAGCACTGCAACTGGTTCTTCTCAAGCATTGAAATCTCAAAGGGTCTGATTGCAATTCTCCTAGCCAACACTACACAGGCTCACACCATCTGCACTGTCTTTGCAGGTCAGAAAGTTCTTCCTAAACCATTTATTAAAAAGATGTAATTGGGCTGGAAAGAGCAGAAGAGAAGACAGCACACAGAAGTTTATGATCTGCTTCTACTTTCAGCCATCATTCTAAAAGACAAACCCAAGCTGAACAATGGTGCTGTTAGACTGCAATCAATTTTTACCCATACTTGGGAAAAAACCTTCACTAATGATAAATTCTTTTTCTGCAGTGATGAAATTCTTCTTCCTGAAAGCCAGCTGTTCCTTTGATAATGAAGACTGAATTTTGCATTTATTCTGAGCATGCTGACATTTAGCACTCATGCTTACCCTTTTTGCCCTGGAAAGACAAATATTCTTCCAGCTTTTACTTCTGAGAAGCAAGTGTCATCTTAAAATTAAAATTAATTAATTAAGCCAGTATACTAAACAAGCCCTGCAACCCTAATATATCAAGAATAAGGTATCTGAGGGAAAAAAAAACAAACAACCAAACCACTGCTTGAGAACAGTATGAAGTGAATTAATTTTATAAAAAGCAGTATCCAATCACAAAAATGTACTCTCCAGTAGAAGTGTGAAAATTCTACATTTGTTCAGGCCACTGTGGCAATGGTACACAAGTCTTTAAGTTTTGTGCAGAGAAGAGCAAACATGCCAGCTGTTTGAAGTATCATCGTATCACAAAACCACTTCTCCACACAAGTCCTTTATAGGAGCCTCCCTTTACTTCTTGGCGTAAGTGATTTTCATGGCATGAGATGGAGTGATCTTGAATCCCTGGAGAGCATCTCGAGCAGCTCCTGCTTGATTCTCATTTTCAAACTCCACAAATGCAATGTCATGGCGCCCAGGCACTAAGCGTACCTCTTTGAATCCAGGAAACCTTTAAAAGAAGGTGAAAGTCAAATTGTGTTCCCTGGTTTGAAGATGCATCTCTCTTCAGTAGCCAGAAGACCTTATCATGAGCATCTATTAGTCTAATGGTTACTACTAATGAAAGGTTTAAAAGGAGGGGTTTTACAAGTCCAGCCCTCAGGATCGTGCCTCAGTGAAGGATCTATACATGGAAGCTTTTTAAAACTAAAGAGCTTTCAAACTCCTTCTGCTGTTTTGACGTCTTTAATATTACAGCCACCAGCTAATATCCGGTGCAGACCAACAGCAGGTAACTTACACAATCAATACCAGCCACAAAAAAATGGATTGTTTTCTGTACCAAGTCATCAGAACTAGGATCTGTCATCTTGGCAGTAAGACAAAGAACTGAGATACCTTCAGAAGAGTCTTATGTCTAAAAGAGAGCTTGCTAACTAAGCAAAGCATACAGGTAATGGAAAAATTCAACACTTACTGATTGAACAACATGGACAGCATCATCTCATTTGTTTCCTCAGGCAAGTTGTTAAGGAAAAGGATATAGTTTGGTGGGTTATCAGGCACCTGCAACAACAGAAGATCAAAGCTCAGAAGGTTATGCACAGCTATATGCTCCTCTGCATGATTATTTGAACCAAGTCCTAAAATCACAGAATTAACCAGATTGGAAAAGACCTTCGAGATCATTAAGTCCAACCTAACACCTAACACCTTCTAATTAACTAAATCATGGCACTAAGTGCCTCATCCAGTCTCCTTTTAAATACCTCCAGGGATAGGAACTCCACCACCTCCCTGGGCAGCCCATTCCAATGCCAATCACTCTTTTTGTGAAGAGCTTCTTCCTAACATGCAGCCTAAACCTGCCCTGGCACAGCTTGAGGCTGTGTCCTCTTGTTCTGTTACTGGTTGCCTGGGAGAAGAGACCAACCTCACCTGGCTACAACCTCCCTTCAGGTAGTTGTAGAGAGCACTAAGGTCTCCCCTGAGCCTCTTCTTCTCCAGGATGAACAACCCCAGCTCCCTCAGCCTCTCCTTGTAGGGCTTCTGCTCCAGGACCCTCACCAGCTTTGATGCCCTTCCTGGACACCTTCCAGCATCTCAACATCTTTAAATTGAGGGGCCCAGATTTGGACACAGTACTCAAAGTGTGGGCTAACCAGTGCTGAGTGTAGGGGCAGAAGGACTTCCCTGGGCCTGCTGGTCACACTATTCCTGACACAGGCCAGGATGCCATTGGCACCTAGGCACACTGCTGCCTCATGTTTAGCTGCTGTCAACCAGTATCCCCAGGACCTGCCTGGCTGCTCTCCATCCACTCTGTCCCCTAGCCTGTAGCACTGCATGGGATTGTTGTGGCCAAAGTGCAGAACCCAGCACTTAGCCTTATTAAAACCCATGGCAGTGGACTGGACCCATCCCTCTGCAGAGCTCTCCTACCCCCTAACAGGTCATGACATGTTCCCAACGTGGTGTTGTCTGCAAACTTACTGATGATGGACTCAATTCCCTCATCCAGATCATCAATAAAGATATTAAACAGGACTGGGCCCAGCACTGATCCCTGAGGGACACCACTAGTGACTGGCTGCCAACTGGATGTGGCACCATTCACCACCACTTTCTGTGCTTGGAAAGTCTGACATACCACTGCTAGCCAGACTTCGGTACATCTTCATGTTGCAGGCAGCCAGAGCCTCTTGGTTCTTTCATAAGGATATATTAATTTGGAAAGGCTCTTATTCCCACAAAAAAAAGCACAGTAACATATTGTGTTAAACGTTGTGTTTAAACTCAACAGCTGATACTGCTGCACTCTCAGGACTGCCAGGGGTGGGACTTAGGTGCCACCTGGCTTTAGTGTTGTCCAAGACACCTGTACAGCAGTGGAAAAACCTATGAAGGACCACATCCTTTCAGAAGAGCAGTGGAAAGCCAAGATAAACACTTTGTTCATCTGCAGTAGTACCAAAATACTATCTTGTGGCAACTCAAGGCCACAAGACCTGCATGGTTTTACTACAGTGCTTTACTCAAATTTATTAATTAGAAATCCCATGTCTTAGAGTCTTTAATAGAATTTTCTTCTAGTATGAATTGATAGCAACCCACTAGACACAAGGCTGAGTAGTCAGCTTACTGGACTGAAAGGCTAGAACCACCCTGAATCATCAAAATTACAAAAATGAAAAAAGAAACTTGGAAACCACAACTCCAAATGTCCTAATAATAGCATCGAACAAGTTAATACCTCAGCAGAATTTCTTGTGGCAGATGGAAACATTCCAGGCAGTGCCATCAGAAAAGAAACTTCAGAAGTTTAAACAAACACCTAATCAGTGTTGTGCTTTCATGCTTTGAAGTACACACACACTGTACCTCATTACTAATGATACTCAGAAGAAAACTCAGACTGCAAGCAAGACACTTTTATTTGTAGACTGCATAGGCAGTTCTCCATCATGGTACTCAGAAAGACTAAGTTGAGCCACAAAGATATTCTTCAACTGTACATGCCCTCCTGCAAATCCTGACTCTTTACTACCTCCACTTCTAACACAAGCAAATCATTCAACAGCCTAAGCAGACAAGAGGAGCAAAATGTAGGGAGTTGCTGCTGCATCTGCACAATCCTTATGAAAGTAAGACACTTATTAAAAAGAAGTGAGCAGTGGGCTCCTAAACTCCTGAAAAGAATATTTTACAGTGATATTCCAGCACCTAACTAAATAATCTAAAGGGAATTTACTAATAATAAAACAATATAAGTAAGAATCCTTCCACTAATACTGTGAACAGAACAAATTTAACAATCAGGTAAGATCTGTTAATCACAAATAGTGCAATTTTCTATGAGATACTGCAGATTTTGATTTCAAGTCAGTAGAAGTAGGACTTCTTTTGCTTGTTTACTATGCTTTAGCTGTCAGAAAAATATCTCACTGAACAACGAGGAAGCTGTAAAGTATATCTTAAAAATTCTATACATAACAAACTATTATTCATAGAGAACAATTTTAAACATTAGTACTTTTACTCACAAAAAAAAAAAAAAAAAAAAAAGAGAGAGAACCAAAAAAAGGTATTACCTGTTGATTCTGTCCTCCAGTCCCTGGGGCATTGGCTGCATTTTGTGTTGCTCCCTAGTAAATAAGCACAAAATAGCTTTACAAAGGTATTCTGTTAGAAACATAAGCACACATCACCACTTTTCTGTAAAAATCAAGAAGTATGTCAAGGTTTTCCTAAAGGTACAATCCAAGACCTTTTGTTGTTTAAGAGATATTTCCTGAAGAGAAACAAAGCACATCAATTTTGCTGAACTCCAAACTCAGGCAATCAAGTTTAAAACACCAGCTCCACATTACAAAATGGAGTTTAACAAACAGGAAAGAATTAGCCTTGAATTATAGAATCACAGAATGGTTTGGGATGGAAGGCACCTTAAAGATGACCTACCTCTGCCATGGATAGGGACACCTTCCACTAGACCACATTGCTTAAGGCTCTGTCCATCCCGGCCTTGAAAACCTCCAGGTAGGGGGCACCCATAACCTCCCTGGGCAACCTGCTCCAGTGTCTCACCACTCCCACTGCAAAGAGCTTCCTTCTAATATCGAGAGTAAGTCTACCCTCTTCCAGCTTAAATCCATCCCTTCTCATCCTAACACTATGAGCCCCTGTAAAAAGTCCCTCCCCTGGAGCTTTCTTGTAGCCCCTTTCAGGTACTGAAAGGCTGCTCTAAGGTCTCTGCAGAGCCTTCTCTTCTTCAGGCTGAACAGCCTCCAAAAACGGGGGGCTGTTGAATCTGTTCTTCACCTACCTCACAGGTGAAGAACAGATGTTATATTCAAATTGCAGTTAATTAAGCAAATGTCCTCAAAATCTACTTTGAAGTTGGATGTGTTATTTGAGCCTTGCTTCATCAGTTTTAGCCCAAAAAGGGCCATCTTCACAAGACTCCCTCCTTCAGCTCTTTGGCAGGCCACCTCAGCACGTTTAGAACAAGAGAGTCACACCCCTAGCTGAGACTGGGTAGGTTTAGGCTAGATATTAGGAAAATTTTTTTCCCAGCAAGAGTGGTCAGGCATTGCAATGGGCTGCCCAGGGCGGTGGTGGAGTCACCAACCCCGGATGTGCTTAATAGGTATTTGGATTTGGTGCTTGGTGATATGGTTTAGGGTGCACCTTGTCGAGTAGGGATATCAGTTGGACTCAGTGATCCTGAGGGGCTTTTCCAACCTGAATAATTCTGTGATTCCCACAAAGAACGGATGATGGGAAACGACCTTGGTCCTGAAGCTGATGTATCAGCTTACCCTCCCGTCCCTGGCAAGCTAGGTGGTTTTCCCACAACCATACAGAAAATGTTGCTTTCTATGAGTACTGTTACATCTCCCTGACAGTAATTTGTGCCTCAGCAGGACATAGAATCATAGAATAGTAAGGTTGGAAGAGACCTCAAGGATCATCTAGTTCCAACCCCCTGCTATAAGCAGGGACACTTCCCACTAGTACAGGTCACTCAAGGCCTCGTCCAACCTGGCCTTGAACACTTCCAGAGAGGGAGCAGCCACAACGTCCCTGGGCAATCTGTGCCAGTGTCTCACCACCCTCACTAAAGAACTTCCTCCTAACACCCAGTTTAAATCTCCCCTCTGCCAGTTTAAACCCATTGCCCCTCGTCCTGTCATCACAAGACCTTGTAAATAATCCCTCCCCAGCCTTCCTGTAGGCCCCCTTCAGATACTGGAAGGCTACTATAAGGTCTCCTTGAAGCCTTTTCTTCTCCAGACTGAAGAGCCCCAGCTCTTGTAGCCTGTCCTCATAGGAGGGCTGCTCCACATGCAGATCAGTAACACAATAACTCTGTACTTCAATGTTTTCTGCTACACTTCAGCAAAAAAATTATTAAATGCCAGGTCAGTCCTTAGTGGGTATGTGTTCTAAGCCAATTCCTTTTCATCTAACTAAATGAATTACCATTTACCATTCTTCAGTGCTTATAGAGCAAGTGGCACATTAAACACTGAAGAGAAAAGCTGGTTGAAGATTTGAAGCTGGCATTAAAGACAAGCACACACCCCCTCCTTTTCTTCCTTTACTGAAAAGAAGCTAGTTTCTACTTTGGTTTATTGTACCTGTGACCCACATCTTTATTTTCATCTGGCAACAAGAAAGGGGACGGAAAATGAAAGACCATACAATCACCCCCCTCTCCTTAAACTTCTAGTAAGTGCTCAAGAGTGCTAAATACCAACAGACCACAACTTGGGGAATCCAAAAGCATCAAAAGACAATACTCATGCCTAAAACTAAAATACAATATATTTAAAACAACCTTTGTGTTTGTTTGTTTCATCTTTTTAAAAAAAAAAAAACAGGGAAGCAGCTTACCTGGATAACCTTTTTGTTGGCTGCATTTGCTGACAGCTCCAGAGTTTTGGCCTTCTTCTTTTCCTTCCTTTTTTCCTTATCAGCAAAAGTACCACGCATTTTGGAGATGATATCAGAGTCTGTTTTTGCATACTGGATACGCTTTGCAAAAGGAAAAAATTAAACCAGTACATTTTGCACTTACTAATACTGATCATTTTGCACTACTTTCATTAGCTGTGTTCTGCTATGCATTTACACTTCCTCTCCCACTCCTCCACCCTAGGAACTTCTCAAAGAAAAAATACTGCTAGAAAATCTGGGTTTGCTTACAGAGTACCTAATCCTCATAATTAATTCTGAACACAACTACAGTACTCTAAAATAAACCTGAAGATGGAAATGGCTAATTTAAACAACTGAAATTAGAACTTTATTCATCTAACATCATCTTTTCAATGTCTGTCAAGGTAACAGAGTACAAAGTGATATAAGGACATCTGGCAAAATTGGCATTAGCTCCTATTCAAAAAACCTGAGAGAGTTTTTTCACCCTAGTTTAAAGTTAAAAATTTGACAGCGATGTCTCAGATCTCTACAGAAAATTGAGCTCAGCAAAACTCAGCTTTCTCAGAAAGGCAAATACCTGTTTGAAGCCAAACAGATTGTATCAAGTTTCAGCAGCACAATAGTGCTCATTTTCTGACAAAGGGTGCCCAATGCACTAGTTAGGGGTGTCAGCAGGTTGAGCTATGAATACAGAGATGTGCAACATTATACATGCAAACAATCCTATGCTTTTACCATCAGAAACAACCTCATTAAAAAATTACATAGGAGTTTAAGTGTATTTCTTTTAAAAATGCTTTGTTTATGCACACTGCAGGCAATAATCAGAAGCAAGTACACCTGAAAGCTTCTGAAGCTTTCACTGTTTTATTTCCTATTGAGTTTCACTGAGCACAAAACTCTTCAAGGGTAAACAACAAAACTGGGCTTCCACAATTTGTTGTTAAGAATTTCCCTAGAAAATTGTGGAAGCATTAATGAAAAAAGCTTGGTGGCTCAGTAGCATAACTCTCTCTGCTCTCCTTGGTGCTCAAAGACACCAAATGAAGTGCACCATTGGCATTTATTCTTATGCCTCACAAATACAGAATTAGGGATGCCTAATTATCCATGCAGGCAACAGCAACATGTCAATTGGTGTGTCATTCTTCATGTTATCAGGTATATTATTATAACACGTTCCATCAGCCAGCAGATTGTGTGCTTCACTCAAGTTCTACTGCAACTCTATTTGGTTCAGTGATGTGCAAGCAGAACCAGCTATCATTAAAGAAAACAATTAATCACTGGTTGCATTTGTTTCTGGAAAAAGAAATGTGTTTGCTTTCTGGAAAAAAAGCTACAGTGACCTTCACCCTACACACTGCTACCTTGAAAAGAAGGTAGCACCTTCTCCAGCTATTTATTATGAATATTATAATAACTAAGGCCACTTGAGATAAATTGACTTGAAAGCACCTATTTCAGTAACAGCACATAAAGATTGTAATAACTTTAACAGGAGACATGAGTAAAATGGAAGTATTTAAGATGTTAAAAACTTTGATCCAGTATGAAGTTGTCACTTATTCATAGAACAGTTTGGATTGGAAGGGACCTTAAAGATCCGTAAAGACTTTGTCCCAAGCACCTTGCTGTAGCAGGGACACCTTCCACTAGACCAGCTTGCTCAAGGCTTCATCCAATGTGGCCTTCAAAGAATCACAGAATGGCAAGGTTGGAAGGGACCTCAAGGATCATCTAGTTCCAACCCCCTGCCATAGGCAGGGACACCTCCCACTAGTACAGGTTACTCAAGGCCTCGTCCAACCTGGCCTTGAACATCTCCAGGGAGGAAGCATCCACAACCTCCCTGGGCAACCTGTGCCAGTGTCTCACCATCCTCACTGTAAAGAACTTCCCCCTAACATCCAGTCTAATTCTACTTAAAAAAACTAAATGCTAAGTTCAGCCTCTATGTGAGTTTTAACTCTAGTCTGTTAACCCTTGAGCTCCCGTAAGTACAGCAGTTCACCAGGACGTGTCTCAACAAGTCTACATTTAGAAGTGATTAGTACATTCACAAGGCAGAAGTACCAAAACACTGTCACACCACAGCATTTTTGTTTCTTTCCTTTAAAATGCTAACAAAATACCTTACCATAGGTTTTCCATAAAACGGAAAGCCTTGCAGCTGTCTCAAAGCATTGGTAGATGATCCAAGCTCTTTAAATATCACAAAAGCTTGTCCTCTCATCTTCATAGTCTTCAAAGCCACAATGTCGACCACATGACCAAACTGTGAGAACAATGCATACAGGGACCTCTTCAGTTCTGTTCACCATACACCAAAAAAAAAAAAAAAAAGATTGTAACAGGATGCATGCAAATGTCCACTTCTACAGTTTGCTGTCCCTTAGGGACAGCATCGTTTGACAGCTTTAGCTCACACAATGATGTGTTATGTGAGTTTAGTCAAAACTGCTGTATGAGAACGAGTTTATTTGCCCTGTTTTTATAGTTTGGTTTCACACCTCTAGTCTTCAGCTCATGAAAAAGCTGTACCACCATCCATTGTACCATTCTAAGAGTAACAATGACATAAGGGTATGTAAGCACATTTTTTCATATACGCATATAAACACATCCAAATCCTGTAATACATTCAGGTACGGTGACAGCTGTTAAAGATTGGTCAGAAAATAAATACTGCAACACACAATAGTAAAGAGGTATGACTTAAACCAAGAACACAGCAAAAGAGTAACTGCTTAAAGACTAATGAAATCTGAAAATGTTGTTTGTTACTGTTTAATGAACTCTCTCATGCACATGAAATAGGTCTTCACATTCCGCATCTGAGGTTGTTTCCGTATGATCCCACACTACTACCTTACAGCTGCAATGGATTTATTTTCATTATTTAAAATCAGCCAACTACAAACCAAATTAAATGGCAATCCTATCAAATCAAGCTAAGTAAATTCTCTCTATTGTATGATCATTCTAACTCACAAATCTCACATTGCAAATATTTCATTAACACATTGCCTCACTTACCTAGGGACTTGATATTACCAGCACACTGAGACTTCCTCAAGCCAAATCTGACCAACTACCATGCTACGTGTTTAAAGAATTTTTCTTACAAAAACACTACCCTTAAAAACTTCAAAAACTGTACTAAAAAAATAAATCACATTTGTAAGGTTTACAGGTAATCTGAAATTCTATGTTTGAAAATTATAATCATAAAACTTAAGAGAGACTTACTAGTTTACAGGGCTCTTAACATGCTACAAACAAAGCTTTGGGTTTTATTTCTTCAGTGGAACCATTCTGACAAGTTAATAATAATTTCTCAGCGAAGCTATACCCACTTTCAGCTCTCTCTCTGAAGCATCCTGAAGAAACATTTAAGTAGTGCTACTTTGATCCAGCCACCCAGATCACAACAAGTAACAAATATGTAACCATCATCGCTTCAGATTACAAGCTGAGCATGAGTACTAAGCAGATGGTCCTGTGCAGACATTGAATATATAGCCAGAAAAGGCATGAGATTTTTTTTTTAGCACACCCTGAGGAGCCAGAACTCCTCAGCAGAGTCATCTCTATCCAGACAAGGTTGCAGTAACTGCAAGGTATTGTCTCTAACATGACGATGCAAAGCAGGCTGGCTCGTGCCATGCTCACTGCTTTTTACGGTGTGAAAAACCCAATGTGGAGCACACTCTAACATTTCAGCAAGATGGGACTACTGACCACCCAAACACATGCCAATATGGCTGTTAACACCCATTGCATTATCTCAGCACTCCTTGTCAAGGGCTGACCACTAGATGACAGATGCTCTACCTTCCTAAAGGGGCAAAGAAAGGGGATAAGGGAAAGACTTATGGATAGGAGAAGAAAATATAACAGCTGTAATGAAGCAATAACCATAAAATATAACAATCCTAAGAAAACAACGAACTATCCTAATGACAATCATGTCACTACCGATGCTGTAGCAAGGACTGTGGAAGTTCCAGATGGGAACCAGACTCAGGAGTAGGATCCAGGAACTGGGTTCAGAGACCAAAGGCAGAAGAGTCCTCCTCAGATGCCAGCAATTGAAAAAGAGAGCCTAACCTTTGTGATATTCGTTATAATGCTGAGGTATAACATATATGCAACAAATACCTTGCTGGTCAGTTTTGGGCACCTGTCCTGTCTGCTCCTCCCTTCAACTGTGACCTCTTACCGCAGCCCAACATGTAGTACAAGATTTAGAGGTGACCTTGATTTCTATGGGGGCAAGTATAAGTAAAACAATCCTTGGCATTAACTATAAACATTAAGATCATTATCATTGCTAGAAGCAGACTGCAAAAACTTCTGAAATTGCTACCACTGAGAAGAGATTTGGTGGAAAAGAAAAATCGGTGAAGAGAATTAGTTCTGTTCTAGCTCAACCCAAAACCTCCCATTGCCAGTTACTCATAGACAAATAAACCTAACCCATGCAGGTACATGCAGAACCACAGTTGAGAGGAAATGAGAAGCTTCCTTAGAAACATGGGCCTTGTCTTAACAAAATAACGTTGTGCTGCATCTGTGGAGTTTAGCTGCTGTTTCATCACGAACAGCCTACTGCAAACAGCTGGATGCACAACAAGCACCTGCACGGCACTTCAAGGAACCCCGACAGTCACTGAAGTCACTGCACTGCCACAGTACCTAGTACTGTGTACGAGTGCATGACCAAGCACGGAAGCTTGACAAAGGCGAGTCACTGATACCTTCTTTTTTAATCTTGTCATTGATGTTGTTGATGTAGATGGTGTGGTTCGGCCTGATATCCATCCTTTGGAGCGGCTGCAGACTTGCCTACGGGAAAAGCACAGGCGAAGCTATTAGCAGCAGCCGAGGCGAGGTCCGAGTTCCCAGGTCAGGGAGTTACCAGCGCCGGTAATACCCCAAACCACCGGTTCCACAGCGTGCGCCGGCTATATCCCAGCCCTCGGAGCCCGCCACTTGGGACAAGCTGCGATAGGCCTGGGGCGCTGCCCGTCCCACCACAGGCTGCACACCCACCCTGCTTCTACCCTCTGCGAGCGGGAGAGTGCCAGGTGTAAGGAGCCGGGCGCACCCGAGGGACAGCACCGGAAGATCGGCCCGCCCGCCAGCCCTCGGCCCGCCAAACCCCGCACCACTGCCCGTCTCACCGAGTCCCGCCGAGAGGGTGGCCGGTACGCAGCGCAGGCAGCAGAGCCGCTCCCGCAGCAATCGATATGCCGAGCGCCGGCGCGTCGATGCCGAGTGAGGGCTGCTCCGCGCCAGGCGCCGCCTAGTGTGGCGGCTGCTGCGTTGGTGCGCGTTTCAGCACCGCTGCTGCCGCCCGCTGCCGCGCACTCGTACCGGAAGGGCAGCCAGGGAAACGGGTCGTAAAGCTGAGGCGGGATCTTATCAATGCTTATAAATACTTAAAGGGCTGGTCTTAGAAGGATGGGCCCAGTGACGGGAGACGAACTTGAACAAGCTCCATCTAAAACAGGAGGAACTTCTTTACGTTGAGGGTGGTTCGGCATCGGACCAGGCTGCCCTGAGAAGTGGCGGAGGCCTCTATCTCTGGAGTCATTCAAAACCTGCCTAGATGGTGCCCTGTGCAGCCCGCTCTAGGTGACCCTGTGTCGTGGAGCACTCCAGATTCTTTCTTTCCTCCCGCCCCACTCCGTCTCTAGGAGGTTTGAATGGAACAAGAAGACGACGCGAAAAGCTGCTTTGCCCCGCGCTGGGGGGGCCGAAGGAGGGGAACAGCAAAAGTCGGCTTTCTCCACACGTGTAGTGACTCGTGTGGAAGCCCGCGCTGGAAT